>JAJIBD010007193.1:0-62500 GCA_021461705.1 Cryptotis parvus | reverse complement strand
TGCTGGGAATACACCTTAGCTAGGTCCTGGTTCTCCTATCTAGAATCAGCAATGTGCTCCTAGGATTCTGTAGTTCTGTGTGTCAGAGGAAATAGCAAAACCATCTCAGTAGAGTTCTGTGTTCCAGAAGAAATAGCAAAACCTATCTTTCTAGTTTTAACATACCTTATTCTCTGTATGCTGCATTGGCCATAGCACGTTACATTGACACTTCACATACTAGTAGGGTAGAGATTTGTATTTCTTCCATAAGGATCCACTCACCATGCTAAGTATAATTCAAATATAAACTATTCTGTGGGGGAGGTAAAGAAAGAAAGAAAATTCTTGGAAACAATGATAGAAACAGCATAAGTTAGAAACAACTTAGCCTCTTGCTCAATGAATCAAATAGCTTAAATTGTCAAGTTCTGAACCTCAAAAATAAAATAATATCCCACAGAGAAGGTAAGTTGGCAATTTTCCTTATTTCTGCATAGTGAGTACTGTGCTTTTGCTCTTTTCTCCCACATGAACCAAAAAATATTACTGAAAAGTTAGAAAGGTAACTTAAATAGTAAATAATATCTGCCTCCAATTTTGATGTTTTGCCAGTCAGCTATCACAAGTTTGACAGTGCTGAGTGAAAATCCATGCCACTAGATTTTATATGATTTAAATAGAACAGGTACTGAGTTAGTGGAACTATACTATCACATCTTGGGCTTATGCTATGATCAAATTAAAAAGTACTTTTCTAATTTAAAGAACAGTGTTTAAAAATATGAAAGCAAAGAAAGAGAAAAGAGCCTTCCAAGCATTGAAGTACCCTCAATCTTGTATAAGGGTCAGTTTCTGTGGTCCTGTAATAAAAAGTAATTTTATTAGTTGTGTCCCCAGAAAATTACAGTGATTTTTCCCATATTGAATTTTGTTTTCAAAACCTAAAGAGCAAAATCAGAAGGTTTCTGTTTTTGTGTCTTCAAAAGCTATAGCCTTATACTCAATTTTATTTTATTGTTATTTTGAAAGATAGACCTGGGTCAATAAAGAACTTGAGAAAACTAAATTTTCTGGAAGATTCTGTAGCAAGGACACAAAGTTGTGCTGACTCATAGTATATAGATTTAAAGCTATAGAGACTGCTCTTGGTCAGCAGTAAACTCAAAGTAAGTTGAGATTAGAAAAAAATATAAACAGAAAAAGAAATCCTATTATCTGATAGTAATAAAACACAATCCCTCAACAGATAGGATAGATATAAGCCACTGGATAAAAATCTGTCATGTTTTGAGTGGAAAGAAATAGTTTTTAGCCCAGAGTTCCCTAACCCTGGAACAAATGTCTATTTGTGCAGTAGAAATACTACAAAAACACAGAAACCTTTCTGATATTTCTTTTTTTTTCAAATGTCACTCCTAAAATATTATAGTGCACACTCTTAAAAGTGACAAAGTGAAAAAAAATGTCTCACTAAGATGAACTTAGCATCCAATTAGTAATATGACATAAATTTATGCTTTCTTCTATGAGTTAATATGAACTCTAATCTAAAGTAAATGTAAAGTCAAAGAAATATTTGATAATGCATATCTGCCAATTAATTCTTGCACTGTACCATCACTACTTTCACTGAGATGCAGAAACTATGTTTTCTCATTCAGGTGGATTTTTTATATTGATCAAAATTTCTTCCACTGTGCAGAACTTTTTTGTTTAATGTTATTTCATTTGTTTAACTTGCTAGTATATCTCTCACCATTAGAGTAAAATCTCCAAATGCATGCTTAGGCTTATTATCAAGGAGAGTAGTATCTCAACTTTAATTTACATAATTTTTGGGTTTGGATCTTATATCAAAAGATATTATTTATTTTGAATTCATCTTTATACATGGTCTTAAAGATAGATCTACCTTTTCTGTAACTATGCCAATGATACTTAATAAAGAGCTTTACCTTGTTCCATTTTTAGTTCATGGTTCCTTCATCATAAACTGTCTACATGTCTGTGTGTTTTCTGTAGGTTCTTTAATCTATTCCCTTCTGTTGGGGAATGCTGCCGGGTCCCTGATGGTGCCAGGAAGCGAGTTCCCTTCTACCTTCAAAGCCGGCAGGGAATGGATGAAGACTAAGGAATATGATGCAGTTTTAAAAGGTTTTACTTATCATAGGTTCAGGCATACAAGTCAGCAATAGGAAAAACCCTGTGTTTAGGATTCTCAGCTAGAACACCAGACACGTGTAGGCCAAGATGGTGCCCACCACCTGTTAAGGCCCTGTAAAAAAGGAGAAAAAGATAAGACTCCCAAGAAGGGTGCAAGCTCACAAAGAGAGAGCCCAAGAGAGAGAGAGAGAGAGAGAGAGAGAGAGAGAGAGAGAGAGAGAGAGAGAGGAAGCAGGCTGGTTTTATACCCCTGCAACTTAGATCTCCCACTATTATGGGAAGCAGGAAGGGTTAAATGTCCTTAGGTAATTTCTCCCAGCACCTCATCTAGGCTCTATAATATGCTAATGTTTTGAGCCAAGATCTGCCTGGAAATGCCTTTATAGGGTAGAGAAGGGGGTTTCTGAGATGGCATGTCTCTGTACCAAAGACTAATACTAATGCCAGTTAAATATTTCTCCAAGCCTTCACAAGAGTCATGGGAGTTTTGTGTTTTAGTTGCCTTTGAGTTATCAGGGAGCCATGCTTGCTTGCTTGGAGGCAAACAGTGTTTCTCTCTGGTCTAATTACTTAGAGATCCAACATGGCCAGGCAAATATGCTTGTAAGATCTAGCTAGTCCCACGATGATTGTGGTAGCATGAGAGAATATTTATATCAGCTAGTACAGAATACATGGTCAGATAAACTGCCAGATTTAGACTACCCTCTTATCTATGAAGCGATTTGCAGGAGGCAATCCAGAGCAGAGCAGATGCAGAGGCTCTTAGAGGAGTCCTGCACACCTTCACTGACATGTTCATCGTCTAACACTTTTATTTTTGTTATTGTATTATAGTGGACTTTAAGATTTGGCAGTGTGATATTCACATTTTGTTCTCTGCTGTCCCCACTCCCCCATTTGTGGGAGAGCATAGGTGGGGAGAGGGGGAGGGTCAAGCCCAGTGGTGCAAGGCTAACTCCTCACTGCACTCAGCATGGCTCCTGCATGACTTGAAAGATCCCATGGAACGACAGCATCGAAAAGGATCGGGCAAAGCTTTACCTGCCCTACTGCTGCTCCAGCCCCTCCATCACCTATTTTTTCCTAATTGAAGATTTTTGTAATTCCAAATTAATTTCATGATATTTTTGCATCTCTGTGAATATATTTGCATACCATAGGTCTAACAAAGAATTTCTATCCAAAATATGTACAAAGTATCCATCGAGTTGATAATAAAGTTATTAAAAACTAAGTAGCTCAGGGTAGAAATTTCTCCAAACTTATATATGACAAAGAGGTACAATATTCAGTACCTTTTTGTTTGCTAAGTTTATATCGAAGTGTCATAAGATCTCACCTCATACTTTGAGAATAGCTATTCTCCAAACCATTAGTAGCAGACATTGGGATGAATATGGAGCAGAAACATCTTACATGTTGTGAGGTTGTAAATGCATAGAGCCATTATGGTAAGCTATGGAGGCATGGAATGGTCGAAGCAGTCTCAGTCTATTGTCAGTACACAGCACTGTTCCCAGGAACCGGAGATTACACGGAAGCACCGGGCCTCCTGTCTGTGGTCTTTCAATATTGCTTGTGGTCGCATACACCCTGCATCCTTTAAAATAAACAATAATTTTCTTCTTCAGTTTTCCTGTTTCTGTTCCTAGTCCTTTCCCCTTGTCTTGTAACCTCTTTTGTCCTTTCTCAATAAATGTTCACCTCTCCCTGGAGCAATAGCTCAGTCCCTAAGGCATGCTACTCCTTAGCTGAGATATTGGTAAAATGAATGCATCCTGTGACTGATTGATCCTCAGCAGGAAGCAAAGGAAGAGTCTTCAAAACCTGGAAACAGGGGCTGGAGAAGAATACATGGGTTAAGATGCTTACAGCATATTTCATAAATGATCTTATGAGTTTTTAATATGTCTTACTTTCAGCCTAATGTTTATTTTACTATTAAAAATGCAAGCATCATTTTCATCTAAAAATAAATGCCTCCAATATCTCTTTATATTCCACAGCACACTATAGACATAGACTACCCATTGGTAGTAACCACTGTGTATCATGACAACACAAAGAGAAGGTTAACTAGTTTATTATTATTTCCTTTAAGTATAGTTTCCTGAGGCCGGGCAATAGTACAGCAGGTAGGGCATTCACCTTGCACATCCCAAACTAGGTTCATGTCCAGCATCCATATGGTACCCAAGCACTGGAGTAATTCAGTAAGCACACAGGAGTAATTCCTGAGTGCTGAGCCAGGAGTACACTTGAGCATCTCTGGGTGTGACCCAAACTCACACACACACACAAAAAGAATTTCCTTTGGGGTCTGAGAGTTAGCACAGATGTTAAGGTGCTTGCATTGCATGCAATAGTTCTGATTTGGTATTTGTACCTCCAGGTGTCATCTCTGAGCACTAGGCTAGGAATAAACCCTGAGCACTGCAGGGCCTGGCCCAAGTCTTCACCCCCAAACATGTATACACATATTCAAAGTTAGAAAGATTCTGTATGATTGTGGCATTTTCTATCTTTGAATATTTTACAAAACATAATTCACATATATGAGAACTCCATTATTTGTTGCAGCATTATGGAAACAATTCATGCATCTGTTGACTGATAGACAAATAATGAAAATATGGTTTACAGATGTTATAGAATATTAAACAACTATACAATTAAATGCTACAATTTGTAATGACTTGCATGGAACTAGAGTGATTTTGTTTTAGTAAAAATGGGCAATTGATTTCATAAATACATTATTTGTGAGAAAAGAATAAACAAATAATTAAAACAAAAAATTTTAGGCTATAATAAGACTTAGTGGTTAATGGAAGGAAGAGTAAAGATGAGAGAAGAGGTTTTGTCTTCTAGAGATGATGTAAATATTATATATATATATATATACAGAATGATTTCCTAACTGAAAATTATCCTATATTATAATACAATGTTACTTTAATAAATGTTACTATAATAAAATAAAATATAGTAAATACATATCCACATTTCATAAAATTTTCCTATATTAAATATTAAGTGCATGATTTGAGCACATTCATATAGTTGCTCAGTTATCATCATCATAATGTAATTTTAGAATATTTTCTTTACTTTCATAAAAAATTCTCTACCTTTTAGCAAACATTCCCTCTGCCTTCAGCCATACTTAGCCAGAAATCTACTTTCTACATACTTGTTTATTCTGCCTTTCCTATATAATTCATGTAGATGGAATCATAAAATATACATCCTTTTGTGACTGGTGTTTTTCACTTAGAATTATGCTTTCAGATCCCATTAATGTTATAGCATGTTTCAGTGCTTTAGTTCTTTTTACTGCTGAATAACACCATTGAATGGATGTGCCACATTTTGTTTATCCTTTCCTCTATTGATGGACCTATACATTTTTCTACCTTTGGCTATTATGAATATTTTTGTGTGAAATTCCATTTTCCTTTGAACATATTTTATTTTTCATATGTGTTAACCTAAGGGTGTAAGTCCTGGTTTATATAGACTCTCAATGTGCAAACTTCTGAGGAGCTGCCAAATTGTTTTCCAAAGTAATGGCAGCACCATTTTTCATCTCTGCTATCCACATTTTGCATATACATTTTAAGCACTTCAGTTTTACAATCCTAGCTTAGAGCAGATGTGTTAGATTGCATGTCATTAGACTACCTACAGATAAGGGTCAAAACATGGTTGATGGTATAATAAAATGAAGGTCAAATTAAATTAGCCCTGAAATCCCATACGTCCTTTGAACGTGTCAGTAAATAGTCTTCACAATTGCCATCATAACAATAAGCTGTACAATTATAAGTTAATATCTAAAGAGATCCTGACTGTCATTAATACATACAAAACCCTAGGGATTGGGGGAGGGAGCCTTCCCAGTTTTAATTACAGCAGGACAAAGTGGGTCTTCAGTTGTTGTGGCCTGAGAGTATCTCAGGGAGGAAAAGAAAATAATTCCCAGAGTCTCAGCAAACGTGTTCTTTAAAAGGGAGTTTCAGTGTGTCTGAAAGCTCTTTCTTTGTCTCTTTGAAAAGGGGCATTTAGGTTTAGGATTGTATAGAAAGAGAATCTTGTACTAGGGGGTTATTTAAGTTCCAATAATGACTAGTAATCACTCAGTTTGAACAAAGGATCTATAAATTACAGATATTGATTTACCCAGCTGAAAATTTTAAAACAAAATCACTAGCAGGGGATGAGGGGTCCTTTGGTATAAAAATAACAAGATTAGAGCATGTTGGCTTTTGGGAAACCCTGAGGAGAGAATGTAGTTGTCATTCTTATTTTTCTAGATGGATTTCAACAGTTCAAAGTCAAACCTAAGGAAGGGTGTTTTCATTAATCACACTGCTTTGTACATTTTCAAATGTCATTTTATTTCCTTTTTGGAGAGGAAATGGAGTGTGCTACCCATACCAGTGGTGCTCAGAAGACACTTGCAGAAATTCTTGATAGGGGCTGAACAGTTTGGGGCTGGAATCTAGAATGGAGTGTTGCTCGGAGTGGAAGTAGTGTGGGGTTGCCAGGGCCACGAAAATAGGATTTCATTTATTTATTTATTTATTTATTTATTTATCTCTACTTATATGTTTATTTATTCATTTAATTTATCTATTTATTTATCTATCACTTGTATCACTTGTCTCCCCATTGTTCATCAGTTTACTCGAATGGGCACCAGTAACATCCCCATATGTCCTATTGTCCTGTTGCAAGCAAGTGTAGTCCAAAGACATCTTATTGTTCAAGGAACAGGAAGAACCTCAAACCATTCCTTCAGGTAATGGGAATAAGGTCTATAATTTTTACTGTTTTTTGGCATATCAAATAAAACACGGGTAGCTTGCCAGGCCCTGCCATGTAAGTGGTATACTCTCACTAGAAGGCTCTCATTTCTAGCATTTACTGGTGAAACTCAATGGGGAAAGATCAGGTTTTCTCTTGGGTGGAGCTCTGAGGAGGTGTGGAGTCTTCATGTTGAGAATGACTAACCTCATGATATGGGGATTGCTCTGGCTTCTTGCTATGATTAAGAATTCTATCCTCATGGTTTACAAAAGCCATCATGCTCTATTAAAGTATAATCTTGTTCACTTAATGCAAAAAGGACTCCTCAAACCCTGCTAGTGATGCTGTTTTAAAATCTATCTATCTATCTATCTATCTATCTATCTATCTATCTATCTATCTATCTATCTATATCTATCTATCTATCTATCTATCTATCTATCTATCTATCTATCTATCTATCTATCTATTTATCTATCTATCTATCTAATCTATCTTTCTAATCTATCTATCTATCCTAACTATCATCTATCTATTTATATTTGGTGTGTGGGCTACACCCAGGGATGTTCAGGGAATTACTCATGGCTATGGACTGAGGAATTACTCCTAGTGGTGATCTGGGGACCATATGGGATATGAGGGATCAAAACTAGGTCTACTGAATGCATCCTTCTGTACTATCTCTCCTGCCCCTCCGGAAGGCTTTTTAAAGCTATGCAATTAAACCTCTCCCTCTAATCTGGAAAGACTAGGTACACTCATATTTAAATTGTATTTATTTATTTATTTTTGTATTTTGGGTAACACCTGGTGATGCTCAGGGATTACTCCTGGCTCTTCACTCAGGAATTACTGCTAGTGGTGCTCGAGAGACCATATGGAATGCCGGGGATCAAACCCAGGTCAGCCATGTGCAAGGCAAATACCCTCCCCACTGTGGGTAAACTTATTTACCATATGGATATTCGAGGACCCTAGCCCAATGCTTTCCTAATTTTTTTTCTGCATGTACATATGTTCTACATTAATTTGATATTTTTGCTTCTTAATTCTTGGTCTGTATTTTAATTTTTCCCACCCATACCTCACGCTTTGGATTTAGTCATCTCATTTACATAACATGCAACTCTCATTGGAAATTTTCATCATAATTTTTTGCCACACCAGGAAATGAAATGATTATTCTTAAATACAGGTGAACCACACTGTCCACATTTTATTTTTTAATGCAATTTTGTCTATGTACTTGGACTTAGGCACTTTCTACCATTCTACTTTCTCCCATTTTGGGCTTTCTTTGAAGTATAAATCTCTACCTGCTCACCACTATTAACAGCCTAAGTAAGTGCCAGAGTTCCTCTTTAGAAAGAGAAATTTTCAGTGTCAACTTATTCTCCTGCCAGTAATCAATTCCTAATCTTTCTATAGTGTATTAATAAATTGAAGCTTATGGCTCTTTATGAGACAGAAATAACCACTGTCTTATTAAGAGAGTACCTCTGTCTTTGCAGTAAGCTTTAAAAATCATGATAGGAACTCGAAAATATCAAACAAATAATTTTCTATGCACATATTATATTTTTAACTCTCACATAGTCTAGAAAATAAAGTTCACATGTGATGAGTTTAAAGAAGACTATGTATGATGACTAAATGTTATATGTTCATAACACCAAATAATTCTGCTTGATAATAGACTATAATAACATACACCGGGTCCCGCTTCAAACATCTGCAAATAAACTTGAATGTAATATTCTGCTTTATGTTTCTAAACCTGGGTTAGTTACCTGGGAATTATATTCCAGCTCTGTCACTAATTAACAAAGCGATGCATCTATTATAAGAATGGCATGTCCCAGATTTTCATTTTCAAATGGGATTGCTAGCAACTGCTTTGCTAATATCACAAAATCATTATCAGACTCGGGTGTATTCTAATGTGCAAGTAAGGTGAAGTCATCTGGGATTTCAGGGATAGTAGAATTCTTTAGTTATGATTTCAGGATTTCACTTCAGGCTCTTTACTACCTTTGCCTGTGAGATTGCTGAGAAGGCAAAGTCAAATCTCTTCAATGTTTTATCAGTTTTCATATACATTTTTAGGCTAAGGAATAACTTAGAGGACTGGAGCACAAGTTTTGCTTGTGGGAGTCTTAAATTCTATCCACAGCACTGCATGAAGCACTGAGTTCTGCTGAGAGCAATGCCTGAGCTCTACACTGGGAGTAGCATCACAGATAGAGCTTAAAAGTGACATCAAAAATAAAATAAAGCCTATCTTTACAGTGAATGTTAAAATAAAACATGTATTATTTGGATATAATTTTTC
The DNA here is from genome assembly GCA_021461705.1 of Cryptotis parvus. Classification (NCBI taxonomy): domain Eukaryota; kingdom Metazoa; phylum Chordata; class Mammalia; order Eulipotyphla; family Soricidae; genus Cryptotis; species Cryptotis parvus. The sequence continues at coordinate 53,205 of JAJIBD010007193.1, read as the reverse complement.
AGAATAGAAGTACATAAATATAACTTACATGTAGTGAAATATGAAATGATGATATAATACAGTTCATCTCATCTAGCCTAAGAAATTGAAATTACACAAGTCTCAGTATTTTTCTGTGATCTTCCTGAAACATTAGTTAATAATATGCTAATTCCACCCATATATAAAAAACATTTGAATATGTATTGTATGTAATTTAGACTTAATCAATTACTTTAATGAATTACTCTTTGTATGTTTTGTGAATAATAGATATTTTAAGTTTATCCAAGGTGTTGTGTCTAAATATAGTACATGTTTGTATCTGCTATTTTTGAACACACTATAATGTATTCATTCTTTTCTGTCACTCATGCGCATTCTTTTTGCTTCCACTTTTAAGAATAGAAAATATTTCAGTATCATCTTAGTGTATGCTTTCAAAATGCATGCAGACAAGAATTACTTTGAGTCATAATATTATATTTCACTAAATAAGATGTCATCAATTATAAGATACAGAAATTTTTTGTACAAGAAAAGCTATACATAATACTAAATTATAATTATCTTATTGATTACATAAAATATAATTTATGCAATTAATTATTCAATCAATCATCTGTTAGATATATACGTAAATTCAGAAATACTCTACTGTTCTATTTTGTAATCAATTACTGTAATCATTATTTTTAGATGTATACAAAAATCAATAAATACTATGCTGCTCTATTTTTACTTTTCTTTTTTTTTTTTTTTTTTGCTTTTTTGGGTCACACCCGGTGATGCTCAGGGGTTACTCCTGGCTCTGTGCTCAGGAATTACTCCTGGCAGTGCTCGGGGGACCATATGGGATGCCGGGAGTTGAACCCGGGCCAGCATAGGCCTGCCACGGGCAAGGCAAACGCCCTACCCGCTGGGCTATCGCTCCGGCCCCTATTTTTACTTTTCACTTGTAGCCTACAGCCAAGTACTTTCCTTTGTTCCCAGGAAATATCTTACCATGCTGGATTTTGCTAATTTGGGCTTTATCTAACCAATTACAATTGTCTATGTTTGGTCTACCTATCAAATCGATCCAATTAGTTTAAATACCATGAATTTAATCTTTCAAGTTACATTTTCCTCTATTGGTTGTGTTTAATAAAAATTTTATTCACTTCACTTCAATTTGCTCAAGCGGGCACCAGTAAGATTTCCATTGGACCCTATCACGTGCCAATGGAGCCCAATGGCATCTAGTTGATTCAGGAATATGAAGAGCCTTAATTTGTTCCTTCTGGGTATTGACAAGGAAGTCTGACATCTTGTAGGTGGGTGGTCACGTGATCTTTTGACATCCTGTGGGATCCAGTCGGTAAGGAATCTAGTCCAACAGTCATCTCCAAATCGCATTACATGTCCAACCCATCTGATTTTCGATGCCTTGGCAAACGAAACAGCATCCCTGATTCTGGAATAGCGACAGAGGTTGAAACTCCGGATTCCTTCTTTTCACTTGAGGCATGATATTGCAAGCATAGCTCTTTCGATTCCTCTCTGGGAGAGCCGAATAGCATTCTCATCCTGCTTTTGTATAGCCCAGGTCTAAGGCGTATATTAATGCAGGGAGAACGGTGGAGTCAAAGAGATGTGCCCGGAGCCGGAGGTTCTTTGGCCTTTAGCTATTTCTTTGATGCCTTTGAAGGCATTCTATGCTGCTCTTTTCCTCCTGGGCAGCTCAGGTTTTAGGCCGTTCATCATGTTGACTTCTCGACCCTAGGTACACATAACTGCTGCATTCAGAGATGGTTGTTCCACTGAGAGTGAATGGAGCCTCTGGAACTAGTTCATTTTTTATAAACATAGTGTCCTTTAGATTCAGCTGTAGACCTATCTTTCCATATTCTCTGTCTAAGTCAGCCAGGATTTGTGCCCCTTGGGTAATGTTTGATGCTATCAGCATGATGTCATCAGAGAAGCAGAGGTGGTGTAGTTGCCAACCATCTATCTTCACTCCCAATCCTTCACATTCTAATCATTGCATGATGTTCTCAAGGGTGGTGCTGAAGACTTTGGTGAAATGGTATCACCCTATCGAACCCCTCTTTTGACATCAATGATCACTTTGTAGAATGGTGATATCCTGGTGGTGAATCTGTAATACAAATCACGAAGGATCTTGTTGTATTGGGTTTGAAACCCTGTTTGGCTAGGGTTTTCGATGGCCACTTCAGTCACCACAGAATCAAAGGCTTTCTGTAAATCAATGAATGTGGGACAGAGCGGTATCTTGTACTCCCTACAAACCTCAATGAGATTGGTTACTGTATGGATATGGTCGATTGTGCTGAATCCTTTCCAGAAGCCAGCTTGCTTGTATGGTTGTCCTTCATCTAGTGTTCTGCCAATCCTGTTCAGGATGACTCGTGTAAACAGCTTAGAGATGAAGGACAACAGGCAGATGGGGCGATAATTGCCGATGTCATGAAATGTCTCCATTCTTGAACAGTAGAACTGTCCCGCTGGTTTTCCTTTGGGAGGGCACCTTGCATTCGGACAGGTAGCGTGTGAAAAGCTGAGCTAGGGTATTGATGAGTACTGATGGCAGATTCTTCAGGTGTTCGGGTCTGACTTTGTCTGGGCCTGGTGTTGTACCCTTCTTTACTGACTAAATGGCATATTGGATTTCAGAAGGGAGAACCTTGGGAATGACATATCCATCCTGTAGAATTTGGTATGTGGGCAGGTGGACGTAGCTATCAAAGAGATCTGAGTATAAGACATGGATAATCTTCTACATTGCCTTTCTGGAAGATGTGATAGTTCCATCAGGGCATCTGAGGGCAGTCATCTTGGTCTTATAGTTGGTGAAGGACAGGCGGGGGTAGCAATGCTTTTCCAGCTTCAGCTGCATCTTCCTTCTGTCTTTGACTTATTTCTGCTCTTTGACTATTTCTGCTCTTTGACTATTTCTGCTCTTTGCTTCTCCTCTGTCTTACAACCGACTGATTCAGCACCTCCATGATTGTGTGAAGAATGCTGAGAGAAAGACACAAAAGGACACCCATCTTCAAAAACTCTGGAGCTCATTCGCCAACGTGGCAAGGTGGGAGCTCAGCGACCAAATGCTAATGTCCGAGCTTTCAACGCCATGCTGAGAAGCAATAAAAGACAACCTCAAAAATTTTATTATTCTTAACATTTTATTATTCCAGTTATATGGCTATACTAATATTAATGTTTATGCTTTTGGTGTAGAGTTATTGCATATGTGCCATCACCAAAGTGCCTTTGGTGATATCTCTTCCACTGTCATCTTGTTGCCTCCAATCTGTCACTTCTCATCCTGAAACTCTCAACCAAACAACAGAGTCTAACCTGGAAACATCATTTCTCTTGTCAGAGACCAGTGTTGTTTCCTTGAACACTGTTCTTTCCCTGGCCTTGTTTCCTTTATATACCACATACTAATGAGATCTTCTAGTAGTTATCCTTCCTCTGAATTGCCACATAACATGACTTATGCTAGTTTCATCTAAGTAATAGATAAAAAGAAAAATTCTAATTTCTTTGCAGCTGAATTGAATTATTGTGTGTAGAAATACCACTGTTCTTTTAGCCATTCATCTTTTGTTGAACTTGTGTATTGTTTCCAGATCTTGCTATTCTAAATGGTTCTGGAATGAACATAGTGTATACATCTTATTGAATTAATTTTCTGTGTTCATGGCAAAAATGCGAAAAAAAAAGAATTTCTTGACCAAATAAAATTCAGTGTTTCTTAGTCTTCAGACTGTTTGTCCTAGAGGCTAAACCAAATGACATCATCCCATCCCACACTGAAGAAAGTTTCTTTCGCTCCTAAAGCCCTGCTATTAAAGTCTGCTTCTGGTCTTTTTGATGTGTGCTAACCATTGTGGTTTGAGGTGATGAATTATTGTTATTTTAACTTGTATTTCACTAATAACAAACAGTAGAGAGCACCTTTTGAGGATTTTTACAGAGAATCCGTAGCTCTGACCTCCGTAGCAGTTCCAGAGTAAGGGACACTGTCTCATTTGCCAAGGCATCAAAAATCAGATGGGCTGGACATGTAATGCGATTTGGAGATGACTTCTGGACTAGAGCCGTTACCTACTGGATCCCACGGGATGTCAAAAGATCACGTGGCTACCCACCTACAAGATGGTCAGACTTCTTCGTCAAGACCCTGAACGAACGGTTTGAGGCTCTTTGTATTCCTGAAGTAACAAGATGCCATTGAGCTACACTGACACGTGATAGGGTCAAATGGAAATGTTACTGGAGCCCGCTCAAGCAAATCGATGAATAATGGGATTTCAAGTGATCAAGTGATCAATATTTTGTTTCACAACAAATTATATTCCTAGTCTCCTTTGGTCAAAGATACTAATGTCTTTGTGCTAACCCTACAATATGTATGTGTAGAGCCATAGTTTTGCCAACTGAAATAAAAGAAAAGAAAATTAGGCAGTACTTTCTGTAGAAAGGGAAACTTTATTTTCATCATTCGATTAATTATGAATTTTGGGTTGTCATTGCCATTGTTAGTTTAAAACTTTAATGATTTCACTTGGTTACTCTAAATCCAAAAGGCAAGATTTCATTTTCCGCACAGCTGAATTGCATTCCTGTGTGCTTTGTCTGGATACTCAGTTGTGTTTCTCTAAATAAAATGCAGAATTTTGTAAAACAGGGCCTCTGATTTTCATTAGTTCCTCTGTGAGTTCTTCTGTTTCATGAACACCTTCTCTAGTACCCTTGGAGGCACCATAAAATGTATTTATATAAAAACAAGTTGTATGAATTATAATATACATAGATATTGTAGTTCCTTCAATCCCTCTATCACATTTCTAAATTTTACATGCTTTTATAAGCAAGTACATATTTTTGGAATCTCAGTAGCAGATTGGCAGTACATACATATGTGATTACAAGAAAAATATGAGATCACTGTAGAATATGTGCAAAAAGTATTGAGTCTAATGAGTGAAATTAATTGATATTTAACCGGTTATTGAATAAGAGATGGTAGAGAATTTTAGTAAGTATAGAAGAAATTTTATCATGTTGCTAACAAACTAGCCATTTTAAAATGTGGGCTCTGATTTTTATTTTAATTTTACATTCAAAAAAACATTTTCCTGTGTATTGAACCTTACTTCATAATTTTCAATTATTCGTGAATTTTGACAAATATACTATGAATGAAGCGGATCCATCAATTCATTACTAAATTGATATGCCTTGTGGTTATATCTATTATCCTGGAATCTCTAATTGTAATTTTGCATCTCACATTTTCTATCTTTATATATTTGTAGTAATATTTTGTTATGTGTATTTTAAGTGAAATTAAAAAGTATTATTGGTATGATAATTACTTGGGGATAAATAAGCAAACAAACAAATAAACCTCTTTCTCAATTTTACGATGTCTGATGTCAGTTTTTAAAATTTGTTTTGAAAAACAATAATAACAAAATCTTGATTTTGGGGCCAAAAAAAGTACTGTAGCATCTCTTAATATTAACTTACTATTGATGTTATTGGATCTAAAGAGAAAGTAAAACAAGAGAAATCATTAGAAAGGAATACTGCTTACCTGTGTTTGTCCATATCTCAGAAAATGACTTTCTACTTATCTTCCATTCCATTCCCAATGATAATTATTTTTACGTAAAAGCTAAAAGAGGAATAAAGAGCTAACATAAGGATTGCACTACACACCTTGAGTATAACTGACTATAGTTTAATCACTAGCACGGGATGGTCCCAGAACCTCCACAACCAGCCTAAAATATTCAGGATCTCCAATGAGGTGATCTAAGTAATAGTTGGCAATTCAGGCCTCAGAGACTATATTTTTTAAGTCTTTCAATGAAAATTCTGTCTTGGTGGCCAAGATCACTGTGAAGGGGCCCCTTGAGAACTTTAGAAGCCATCTCCCCAGAAACTCTGTAACTAACCCACGGGTGCCTGTTTCCTGAATAAAGAAAGGTAAAATTAGTTCTAAAACAATCGTTTGAACCTCTTATTCCAAAAGCACAAGTGATAGTAAGCAACTCTTACACATCTATTGGGGGCGCAGATGGATTTGGTGTCAGCAGCTGGACCCAATAGTAATTGTATTAAGATAAAAGTCAGAAGAAAAATAAACTGAATTCTGTTTTCAGAAATTCTTATCTAGTAGGTTTTTTTTCCATGAAATTATTAATACACACTTTATGGTGCCAAGAAAAAGTAATAGAATTTCTTTAAAAATTGGAAATTTTATTAAAGCACAATGATTTACAAAGTGATTGGATTCATAGTTTGTTTTTAGACATAATATGTTACAGTAACAATACCTCACTTGTATTTTTCTCAAGCTAACCATGTTTCCAGCTTCTATCTCTCCCACATTTCCAACCACCACCTTGAGGGACATGTTTCCAACTCTGGTTGTTGAATTCTGGTCTCTGTTATCAGTGTTGATGACTTTGTTGTTGAGTTTCTTAGCTATATCAGTCCTCTATTATACCAATGCACTCTGACCCCCTAAAGCTCTGCTCACTTTTGCTCACCATCCATCCCTTATTCTCCTCCTCAATTTCTTTCCCCTGCCTTTCCTTCTCCCTATACTCTGAGACAAGGATAATCTAGGCAAATCCCTTTTACAACATTGCATTTCTTCATCCAGTTTTTCTATATCCCACATGTGAGAGCATCTTGTGTTAGTCCTCTGTCTTATTTCCTTTTAGAATGATGTCTTCAAGTTCCATCCATGTTGCATATACAAAAACATTATAAAGAACCTCTATGCACACATCTAGTTCATATGCCCTATCTAAAGTTTTTCCTATATACTCTAATAAAGCATTAGGTTTTAGGTAGAATCAAAAAATAAAGCATTAGTTTTTAGGTAGAATCAAAAAATAAAACCATTATTGTTTTGTTGAAGACTCATTTCAAATAATTTTCTTGGATAAAATTACACGGTAAACTCTGCTTTAGTTTTCCTTGTAAGAAAACGTTCTTGTTAAATATTTTAGTAATCAGTGCCTTGAGTAAATTAGTTTATATATAAGATTTCATTCCTGTGCATTGCGGTTCCAGCACTTGCTAATGTACTCTGGTAGTAGATTACAGTGTCAGTTTTTTATATATAGTAAGAAAGAACTGAAAGGGAAAGAATTGGAAGCCTGGCAAAGAATATCTAATAGGAAAGTTCACTGATACCATCCAGTAAACAAAACAAAGGAGAAATTCTGGAAGGTAATATAAAATATAATTTTTTCTTTTGAATATATTTTTCAATATCTTTCTGGCCTCTTCTACCCCTTCATCCTTACTTTCTACAGAACATGCTCTTCCATATGCACACTCTCAAATCGCATAAACTCCCTTGAGAAAGGTCTAATGACTCTGTGCCACTTTTTATAACTTGTGAATATTAAGCTTCAGAATGAGGTTGAATATTTCACTTCTCAAAAGCTTTTAATATAGGCAATGAACAGCAAATGTTATTAGAATGATCTGAAATTAGGAACTGCTTGGATTATTACTCTTCTCCAATCAGCTCATTTGATTGGAAAGGCTTGTTATCATGAAGGGTTTCACAACTGAGATGATATATGTGAAGATAAGCTAATTAAACTCTAGGGCTATGCAAACATTAGTTATTATTACTGCCAACAAGTTTAATTATTACAAAAATAATATAAAAAAAGCTTTATCATTATTCCCGTTTTGCCCATGAAAGAGAAATTACCATTTCACTCTCACTAAGCTATAATATAATGAAACTAAAATTGCAATCTTCAGGCTCTTTCTAATATGCCAACCCAAATTAAAATAACAGTTGACAATACTTTCAAAGATACCTTTTTCATGATAATGGCATCAATATATTAAAAGAGGACCATCATGTTTTGTCTTCAGAGATTATATTTTCTGTTGCACTGCTTTTTTTTATTACTCTATATATTTTGTTATTATTTTTTCTTTGCCTTGTCTTCCTACACAATATGTGTGTTGATTAGTTGGGAAGGATTTTATAAAATTATGTTATTTCATTGATCATTTTTTCAATGACAGAATATCCCTTTCATTTTATAATATTTTAATGATAAGTCACAGAAAATGAAATTCATCTTTCTTCTTGTATTCAAATTTTGTAACACATACTTGACAAATTCTTGCTTTTTTGCTTAGTTTAAAAAGAAGAAATGGCAATCTGACACCTTAAGTACATTGTTCATCTTTTAGGTTGATGTTTGTCAATGGAGGTTTTCACACCAATTCCTGTTGCCTGAAATTGTCTACCCACAGTGAAATCATTGTGACAGTAATTTTCATACAAAGACCTAAAAGTATGTGAAAGTTAAAGAGGGTAGAGGCAAGGAAAATTCAATTTCAGGAAATAAAACTCTATTTCCATTATTCCCCTTTCCCTAGGGATGCTATTTTGTACATAAGATTTCCTATGGATACTATTTTGTATATAGGACTTCAAAACCCACTTTGACATATACCATTAATATTTTCCTGCACCTGCAAGTCCTTCCAGTTAGATGAGACTGTTATGGACTCAGTAGTGTTGTAAAAGAGATACGGAGAGCACAGTGCTGTAAAAAAGAAAGACAATGAAGGAGAAACAAAATAAGTATAGTTAAAAATTTGTGGGACTTCCCACCCATGCATATATAAGTGTTAGTAGTGGAGAGTAATTGAGAATCTATATGTTTAAGTCATCTAAATTTATAGGGGAATAAGAAAACAAATGTTTTAGTGATCAGACTTATTTAATCATTTAATATGTCTTGTGCATTATTGGTGTGTAGGGAATAATGTCATGTAACTATTTAATTAAATTAAATAATTAATGATTTAAACAGAATCCCTACTAATATTTGTGCCATGGTTTTAAAAGTTAACAATAATGCATATATGACTAAAGTTTCCATATATTGCCTTTAAAGAAAACACTATTGAGGGATAGTGGGCCCCACCTTGATGCCAGCAACCCTGGAAGAGAGACACACCAGACCCACAGCTCCATCGGCACATGGCCGCTCCATGGCCAGCAACACTCTTAGATAGTACTGGATGTTAGGATCAGGTCCTTCCCAGGATCTTTCACAATTATACACTTTATACAGTTCTAGGCAGGTTCTAGCTGTGGCCCATCATCCAGTGTGCCTAGCAAGAAACCACAGCAACCCCCCACACCATAAGGTCAGTCATTCTCAACATCCAGACTCAAGAGCTCCTCAGAACTCCACCCAAGAGAAAATCTGATCTTTCCCTATTGAATTTTATCAGTAAATGCTAGAGATGAGAGCCTTCTACTGAGAGCATAACACCTACACAGCAGAGCCTGGCAAGCTACCTGTGTTTTATGTCATATGCCAAAAACCAGTAACAACTATGGACCTCATTCCCATGACTTGAAGGAATGGTTTGAGGCTCTTCCTGTTCTTGGAGCAAACAGATGCCCTTGGGCTACACTTGCTTGCAACAGGACCTATGGAGATGCTATTGATGCCCTCGAGCAAATCGATGAACAATGGGAAGACAAGTGATCAAGTTATTGAGGAATAATCAAATCAATGACTGCACAATATACTTTTTAATTTAGTCCAGTGCAATACTATAAAACAATGGCATATACAAAGTGACCACATATATGTGTTCAAGCTAAGTAGCAAATGGAATAATGTACAGAATACAATTCATTAAATAACAAAAGTTCGTGTATGCTTTTTCCATCATTTTTGGCTACAACCAAAAATTTAGAGGCACTAGAAAGTTACCAAAGAAATGATGAGTGGTGCTGGAAAATGATTTTCTCTTTCTTCTGAGCAGTATATTAAAATAAGAAGTTACAAATTGAAAAAAGAAACCCTTATTACTACATTTTTTCTTCCATCTCTTTCCCTTTCATTCTTAAGTCAGGTGGTAGGCAAACAGAATAAATAAAGTGAAATAAAATAAAATCTAAGAAGACAAATGGCATTTTATGGAAAAAAAATTACTCGTCTGGGATACTGTGTGAGAAATTACTGGGTTGGTTGGCTTTTTGATGTTTAAGAGAAAGATAGATTTCAATGATTTGTAATCAACTCTATATCTCTTTTTAATCAAGCAGGACAAGAATATAATTCTAAATACTTTCTGGGAAGTCTCTTCAAAGAATAACTATCTGTCCCTACAGGTAAATGTTCTTTACTGAACACAGAGGCTATAGAAAACATGTATTAAGTAATTTAAAAAGTTTTTCCTTTCTACAGCAGATAAGCACTATAGTATACATGTTTCTATGTAAAGAAAGAAATGAACAGCCCAGGGCTTCTACTCAAATGGTGTGTTCTGAGATCATCTTCTTTCTGCTACATGTGTTTTACTCTTTTACAGATGCTGTAATGGTACATGTGTCAAGAGCACTTAACTCAAAATCCCTTGAGAGAAATTAACAGATTTTGAATAAATTATCTCTGCTGTTTAAAATGTAGGTCTTGGAATTTGCATTGTAGCTCAGTTGTAATACAGCATAATATCTATGTAGGAGGTCCAGAATTCAGTCCTCGGCAACAAAAAAGGGAAAGAAATTGTCTTAATCATACAGTAAACAATGCTAGTGTCTCAAAGAACATCCCCACCATATCGTGATAATGAATTAAATGTTTAAAGATGTATACTTTCATATATTTGTACACGTATTTTTCTCATACTGCAGTGAGATTAGGTTCATTTTAGATGTAGTTATGACAAATGTAAAAGTGTAACACATAAGACATCTCAAAATGGCAAGAACACATTCTAGATTCATAGATAATAGTTATTCATAGATAATATAAAAATCCTATTGATTTTCTTGTTTTCTTTGTTTTTGAGGGGGCTTCATTCAGATGTGTTCGGTATAAACTCCCAGTTCAGTGCTCAGGGACCATTGCTGGAAGTGCTCCTGGGAGCATACATTAATGCCAGTATCAAATCTGAGTCAGTCATATGCAGGTCATGTGGTTTGCCCACTGAAATATCTCTCCAGCCCAAATAGCAAAAAGTTTTAAAAATCATTAGTCCTAGAGATTTTCGCAATTTTTTCACGCATGTTTTATTTTTCATTCTTGAGATTTGAATTCCACGTAAAGAGAAGGGCTTTAATAACAATGCAAATAAGTGAGCGAGCAGTAAAGACTCTTTCATCAGTGTGTTCATCTTCACATTGTGTTTTCTTTTTACTTTTTGTGTCCTCTGCCCAAAGTTATATACTATCATAGGTCTAGCTTTCTGGTAGACTTTCTGGTTGAAGCATAATTTTTCTAATTGAGTTTATTTTTCACTGGGACCCTCAGACCAGGGCATAATTACCAACACCAATGTACTGACTTTCCCCTCCCATCACCCCCAATCTGCCTTAATGGAAGGTACCTCTCTCTCTCTCTCTCTCTCTCTCTCTCTCTCTCTCTCTCTCTCTCTCTCTACTTTTTGCACATTGTGGTTCTCAATACAAACACTGAAGATTATCATGTATATCTCTTATACTTTCAATAATCATTTCTAGTCTAGTGTCACTGTTTCCAATTATTATTATCAAGTTGGTCCCTTCTCTCTTAACTACTCTACCCCCCCCCCCCACACACACACAAACACACACACATGATTCCAAACATTGACAAGTCTTCCTTGCCCCTGTTTTTGTGGTCTTGAATATTAGACTCAGACTATTTTTTTTATTTATTCCACAGATGAATTCAGTCATTCTATATCAATTCTTCTCCTTTAATAATGACTTGAACTTGTTATTAGGTATCCCTGTGAAACCTGATCTTAATAGCAGAACAGAACTCTTTTAGTTGTTAGAATATGGAATCTTCTAAAGGGATATCTGGTCATTTGATGAATGTTAATCTTCAGTTAGTGTAAATGACTTTAGATTCCCAAAATAGGGAATCTAAAGTCTAGCAATAAAATTTACCAATCTTATAACCCCTTTTTAAACAGATGGGGAGAGGGGCAGGATTCCTCTAAGGATGTCTTCTAAGTATTTGACAGCATCACCAGACAACATCTTTAGGTAGAGTTGCAAAACATTGCCATTCACACCATATAAACTTCAGAGCAGTATTAACAACACAGGATGTCTCACTGTGATCTAGGCTGCACCTAGCAGCTCTCTAAACTATTGATTTTAATTGCACAACACTCCCCCAAATCTAACAAGTAGAACCATAAAATGGAAAATTTAAATCAAAGGGTTATAGAAACCATTGAGCATATCAGAGGTTCATACCAAAAAAGAGTACAAACCCATTATATTGGAATATTGGCATCTGTAGTTGGTTTAAAGGGAATTGTTATATTTTGGTGAAAAGCACACTTATTAGATCCTGTAGAAAATTTAGTAGAGAGTAAAACTCACTGAATGCTTTGTATAGTTTAACTCAGTGAGTTCTGCAGTGAACTCACTGCATTCTTCTATGGGCTTTTAATAAACTACCATTTCATTTATTTCATTTGTATATTATCAAATATAGTAGCTGGATTAAGATTACAATAAGTTGCCAAAAAGATAGTACAGAGGGGAATGTACTTGTTTTGCATGCAGTCAGCCCAATTTCAATCACCAGTAGACTTGGACTCCCAAGTCCACCAGTAGTGATCCCTGACTAAATAGCAGGGAGTAAGCTCTAAATACTACCAGGTGTAAGCAAAAGGACATATATACATATTATATATATATATATATATAGCGTATATATATATATATATATATATATATATATATATATATATAGAAGGCAGCTATTAACTGAGTTAAGGTTTAGTCACTATAATAGTACTACGGAAACTAAGGTGAATTAAGGAGAGTTGATCTTTCAGTTCAGCCTCACTCAGAGAGAGAGAGAAAAGAAGGCTGAGTGGTTTGTACAATTTATGATTTTATTAATTTTATCTCTATCCATATACAAGCACCTATAGCTGACTTTATGTAGGTTAAGTACACATGGAATGGAACTTTATTCTGATAAGGTTGCATGCTTGAAAATTGCAAGCATTTACATTATAATGCATTGCAACATTTCAGAAAAGATTTATATAAAGAACTAAGAAAATGTTACATTTAGATAAATCTTGCTTACATATATTATTTGCTATATTTAATCATAGGCACAATCTCATTGTCCTCAATGAGGATAAAATGTCTCTATAGAATAAAAATACTATATAAATCAGTAGATAGAAGTGCAAAACATATAAAAATCCCACTGCAAATTTAAAATTTAATAACTTTGGATGAACCCATGACAGAAGCAAATGGCAAACATCATGTGAAAGTATATTTTGTAAATACTAATAGGAATATTTAATGTCTTTTTATTCTGTACTTGCTGGGATTTCAGAGAATAATACATTATTGGAACATTAGATTTTGTAAAACGGTCAATGTTAAAATTACTTCTTTTGTAGTTTTGTAGCATTACATTTTTCCTGATCTTTGATAGTGACAATTTCCTCTAGCATGTCTTTCAAAATAATACCGTGTTTACTAATTTGTTTAGAGTACTCAAAAATTCTGAACAAAGTCATGTTCAGATATTTTTTTTATGTTCACCAATTTCTTGGCAAATTATTAGCTATTGTGATAAAATACAACTATTTAGACTAGAGAAAAAATTTTACTTCATTAGCTAAAAATCTAAGTTTATCCTATTTAACTGAAAAAAATAACTATTTAAGTAAACTAAAAGTTAGTGATACAGGGGGCCACAGTGATAACACAGCAGGTAGGCCGTTTTGCCGTGCGCAGACATCCTGGGTTCCCATTTTATTAAATCATAATTTTCCATGAACAATTGTTGGCAGAAGGTAGATCTAAGGATAATGCGAAGGAAGGTCTGATGGATACTGCCTGTTAACAGATACACAGGGACTTCCGGCAGACTGTCTCCCCAATAGAGTTAGTATGTAGAAATCCCTAGTGAAACTGTTGATCAGCTGCAGGTATACCCAGACAAGGCTATCCTAGGTCATTTCTCTGCACATTTCCCTGTTGGCTATAACTAGCCCAAAATGGAGTCTAATGGACAATGCTTAAAGTTAGGCAGAAAACAGGTTTTTCTTGTTCTTCTGTCTGACAAGTCCCTTGCCATCATGGGCTAGTCCTGAAGGCTGCATTAGCAACTGTAATGCGTTCTTTTTTGTTCATCTCATCTTACCTAGATAGCACCCCCTGCAGGTTTTTGGTTCCTGGTTGTCTCCTTCCTATTATTCCTAAGTCCTATTCAATGAATGTGAACTGTCTTTGTAATGTAAACCATGCAAACTTTAAGCTGTATTGCCCTTTGAGATAAGGGATAAGGGAGTTGGGGTCTGTGTGGAGGTGGTCAGTCAGTGCAGTCAGTCAAATGAGTTAGTTCAGGTCAGTGAGCTCCTGCCATGATGAGAACTGCTGCCCCTCTGGCTGGTGATTATTAAAAATATTAATGGAAATACGTCGTGTTCCTGGGTCGTGCCTCCGACCCAACAGGACATTCCTGCTTCAAAACAATGCAAAAATGGTTTGAACTATGCATCAATGCTCCTTATATAATATAACTTAATCTATTTTAGTTGGGGTCTTTTGCATATATATATATGTTCTTTAGTATAGTGCACAAAATTAGTTAAAATCTTGCAGCCAGTATAATACCTTAGGCCTAATAATATAAGGGATAATAAAGAGAATAAATTTAGGCTTTCTTCATATTTTCATAGATAAATATAAGTGTGTTTTGCCAGTTTGGATATTGGTATCATACTATATATGTATTTATATCATGGAAATAAAAGCAGTTATTCTGTATCTGTCTTTTTTCCTTCTGGCTAATCTCATTCAACATGATCCTCTCCATGTCCATCCACATACAGGCAAATTTCATTACTTCATTTTTCCTAAGAGCTGCATAGTATTCCATTGTGTAGATGATGGATCAGGAGCTAGTATCAAAGGTGGAATCGACCACAAATGGTGGAAGTCAGAGGTAGGTAAGAGAGAAGAAAGGAACAGTGTGCTAATAATTGTCAAAAGTGAATAGTACCAGCCTAGAACTGAGCATTGAATATAAACAAAAAGATGCCCACAATGTGTAAGAGAAGGAAGAGAGAAAAAGAGAGAGAGAGAAAGAGAAAGAGAGAAAAGAGATAAAGAACCTGCCATAGAGGCAGGCTAGGGGAGGGGGAAGGAATCAGGGACAAGGGTGGTGGGAAATGGGCACTGATGGAGGGATGGGTGCTGGAACACTGTATGACCAAAACCCAGACATGAACATATTTGTAATTGTATATCTCACGGTGGTATAATAAAGTATTTTTTAAAAATAGGAGTATGAATTAAACCACTTTACAGAACAATGAGCAAGATCAAGAAGATAAAAGTAAAGCTGGTGAGACACAAAAGGATTATCAACAGATTAAAAAATTCAAAAAATACAATAGAAAAAACTTGAATTGAAAAAACCAGTAAGAATAATATGTTTGGAAGGTCAATGTTCAATGAAATGAGAATGTAGCTAAATTTAGTAATGACACTTTGAAATAAGAAGGGTACAAGGTGACATAATTATTTCTATATTCTATTGGTGTTTTACATGGAAAATCTAGCTAAAAAACAGCAGCAATAATGTCTGAGGGGAAGGATTCTGTAAGGTTCACATAACTATATACTTAACAAGGCAAACAAGTATGGAGAAAGCTCTAGAAAGGAAAAAAGAAATCATATATTATATATACTATATATATTACATATATATATATTATATATGTAAGCTTAAATATATATAATATATATGTAAGCTTAATGCCCCTGGAAATAGCTCTTTAACACAAAGGGCTTCTATTGTTTCTATATATTTTATATATAGGAAAAATACATATTTTTTAAATTATATATATATTTTATTTATACATTATACAAATTTTATATATATTATATGTATAGCTATATATAATATAAATAGAATTTGTACAATATATAAATTATACAGCTAACTATATATATGTATATATTTGTATGTATATATATGTGTATATATATATATATATATATATATATATATATAAAATATATATATATATATATACAGCTGATCAGAGCTCCACCCAGCAGAAAAGCTGATCACAAGCCCTGCTCATCAGAGTTCCACCCTACATCCATCTATTTCAAGCCCAGGTAAGCCTGATCTAGAGATTCAGATACATGGGACAGAGCTGCCACTGGCTCTCCCTGTGCCCAGCTGATCATAAGGCACCCAGGAGCAAAGTCTGGTTCTAGCCCTAGCCCACCATCCTAGCAGAGCCTTGCAGGAAGTCAGAGGAGCCCCCACACCATGAAGGCCGCCATTATCAACATTCAGACTCCACAACTCATCAGAGCTCCACCCAGCAGAAAAGTTGATCTTTCCCTGCCTCGTGTGACTGCTTTGTGACCTAATGGTTCATCAATCAATGCACAAGATGAGATACTACTACAAGAGTATCCGACGCTCACAGTAGAGTCTGGCAAGCTACCTATATCATATTTGATATGCCTAAAACCAGTAACAATTATAGACCTCATTCCCATGACCTGAAGGAATGGTTTGAGGCTCTTCATGTTCCTGGAGTGAGCAGATGTCCTTGGGCTACACTAGGATGTGACAGGAGGTTTGGAGATGTTACTGGAGACTGCATGAGCAAATCAATGAACAATGGGAAGACAAGTGATAGAAGTGATAATATATATTATATTTTATATAAATGATATTTTATATATCATATATAAATATAAGTTTTATGGACCTTAGAAACATCTCTTTAACAGAAAAGTCCTTCTATTGCTCTTAAGTCATCTCTCTCCTGTTTTATAATTATCTGATGCTTGTAAAACCAAAATAACACTGTCGCTTCTCAGATTGGCCAAGTTACAGCAGGAGAATCTCATAAGTACCCCATTTCTTAGACATGTTCAAATATGAATATTACATATACTCTACATTAATAATTCTTTATATCTTGACTCATTAACTTTTAAAGAATATTAATCACAGTGTCCTTTTCATAGTTCAACTTGGTGGAGGGTTACATGTTCATGGATAACCTCCCCAAAAGTAATAGCATATTTTCGTTTATTATCTTGGAAACTCTAATAATTGTAAGTTTTACGTTTTGTATTTGGCTTTTTAGTCACACCTGGCAGTGCCTGTGTATTACTCCTGTCTCTGCACTCAGAAATTAGTCTGAGTGGTGCTTGGGGGGCCATAATGAATGCTGGGGGTAGAACCGAGGTTGCCCTCATGCAAGGCCAATGTCCTATTCACTCTACTATCACACTGGCCCCTATTGCAAGTTTTAGATCCATGAGTTTTACAAAGACCAAACATTTGGACCAGTTACCTATTATATATTCTTTGACAATTACTGACTAAACTACTTCAAAAAATCTTCTAGTATAAAAGCGACCTTTTTTTGACTCCCACATAGAAAGTGATCTTGTGTGTTGGACCAGATAATTGACTTGTACCCAATGTTCAAGTAAACAAAAGCACAGGACCAGCAATGTGCAGGACATTTCCTCTGGAACAGCTTTTTCTAAGGTGAATCTTAGGGAAAAGTAGTCAAAGATGTCACATTATGTATTGAAATTCTATAGGGTAACTTACCAGTATTTAGCTGGGCCAGTATTAGACTCTTATAAGGGATCTTTCCTTAGCAGCTGTTTATGCTGCATGATGAATGGAAGTACTACTCTAAAAAAGTTATTGTTGGGCCGGAGCGAAAAGCCCAGCAGGTAGGGCTTTGCCTTTCATGTGGCCGGCCCATGCCAGCCCAGATTTGATCCCTGGTATCCCATAGTATCCCATAAGGTCCCCCAAGCACCGCCAGAAGTAATTCCTGAGTGCAGAGCCAGGAGTAACCCCTGAGCATCACCGGGTGTGACCCAAAAAAGCAAAAAAAAAAAGTGATTATTATGTCATTTATATCTTATTCCAATCATGGCTGATATAACACCAGTGGCATTAGCAGAAGTGAGTTTCAACTGTATACTATAAGACAAAAGCAATTTGAAAGCATTAATACCTCACACTTTACCAAGATAAGCAGAATGCAGATGTACCCAGTCTTTAATGGAACATTCTAAAAATCCCCTCTTTCTGGAGTTATTCTTGTGAAAACACACTTCCCTCTTGTTTTTCTTTGATCTACATTTTTAAATATATCCTTTAAAAATCAAGTAAACTTTAAAATAATTATATTTAAACCAGTATTAATATTTACCAATGAATATTATAAATACAAAAGGCAATTGTTTTGTTTGCTGTTAAAACATTATGTATAAATGGTATTATAATTATTATAGATGCTTATAATCATCACAAGTCCACTTGTAGTTCTAGCAAATTTATACCCAAGGGACAGACTTTATCTAAGCTGAAACCACACACAGAGCTGCTAATTAGAAGTATAATTTAAGTCTTCTAAATCAATAATATTCTGCCAAATATTCTGCCACTTATTTATCATCTTCATTTCCCGTCAGTCATTGTTGATTTGGTTTAATATCACAACCATGTATATTTTGCAGTGTCATTCAATATTTTATATAATTTTGATATTAGTAGAAATAAAGATAATCTTATCAGCAAATGTTTTATGATATAATAATAACTATAATAAGTATAATGGTTATAATAGTTATTGATCTAGCAATAATTATCTATTTTCAGTTTCCTCTAACATAGTACTTGGTGATGATTGTAGAGATGCCTGTCATTTTCTCTGTATTATTAAATGTGGCTATGGTTATTCATTTCAAGATGATCCATAAATCGCCAGGACAGATGCCATGTAAATTTAAGAATAATGTAGAACTTAGGGGTCCTTAGCAATAGTACAGCAGGTAAGGCATTTGTCTTGATCCAGGTTCAACCCCCAGAATCCCATATGGTTCCCGAAAACACAGCCAGGAGTAATTATGGAATGCAGAGCCAGTGTTAACTGTTAAGCACCTGGGTGTGAACCAAAAACCAATCAAAGTGCCCGAAGCGATAGTCCCGGGGTAGGGTGTTTGCCTTGCAGGTGGCTGACCCGGGTTCGATCCCTGGGATCCCATATAGTCCCCTGAGCACCGCCAGGAGTAATTCCTGAGTGTAGAGCCAGGAGTGACCCCTAAGCATTGCCAGATGTGACCTCCAAAAAAAGCAAAAAAAAAAAAAACAATCAATCAATCAATCAATAAGAATGATGGAGAACTCATACTAAACACTAGAGTACACTTGTTTCAATTGCCAAATTTTACTGAGCTAATGCTATCAACTATCTGAAATTTGGAACTTTCTTGCATGACCCAATTTCTAGTATTAACGGTATCACTTGTCTTCCCGATGTTCATTGATTTGCTTGAGCTTGCACTAGTAACATCTCCATACTTCCTCTCGAATGCTAGTGTAGCTCGAGGGCATCTGCACCCACCAGGAACACGAAAAGCCTCAAACCATTCATTCAGGTAAAGGGAATGAGGTCTATAATTGCTACTGTTTTTTGGCATATCATATACGACATGGGTAGCTTGCCAGGCTCTGCCATGTGGGTGGTATACTCTTGGTAGTAGACTCTCAGTTCATGCATTTACTGATGAACTTGAGAGACATTGGCTTTTCTCTTGGGTGGAGCTCTGATGAGCAGTGGAGTCCCGATGTTGACAATGGTGGCTCTCATGGTGTGGGGGTTCCTGTGCCTTCTTGTGAAGCTCTATTGGGATGGTGGGCCAGGGTTAGAACTCGCCTTCCCTCCCAGATGCCTCATGATTAGCTTAGCACAGGGAGAGCCAGTAGCACATCTGCCCCATGTATCTGTGTCTCTGGTTCATGCATACCTGGGCTTGAAATAGATTTCACTGTAGGGTGGGAGTCTGACAGATGTGAGGGGCTATCTGGCTATGATATCTGTCACCCTATTGATCACCAGGGTTGATTCAACTGATCTGGCTGGCTAGGTGGGTGTTCCCTTCCTCCCTTACTGCTCCATGTGCATCCCTCCCAAAGCAGCATGCTTGGTCAAAGAGGATGACTGTCCCCAAATAGAAATGGACTGGTCTTCGGTCAAGGGTATGCACGTATCTGCACCCCCCTTGCTAGAACTTCCATACAAGCTCTCCAGGTCTGATAAAAATAAATATTTTACTGGGTGCTGGAAGGGTTTGGCCCCATTGGCAGTGTTCAGGGATTACTCCTAGCTTTGTGCTCAGAGATCACTTCTGACAGTGCTTAGCAGGCCGTATGTGGTGCTGGGAATAGAATCAGTGTCATTCATACATAAGACAAGCACCTTACCCCCGTATCTATCCAGCTGATTTTTTTGGCAGGGCCACACCAGGGAATGCTCATGGGTTACTCCTGGCTAACAATTCAGGAATCACTACTGGTGGTGCTCTGGAGACCAAATGGGATGCTAGGGGCTGGAGCAATAGCCCAGCGGTAGCTCGTTTGCCTTGCACGCGGCCAGCCCATGCTGGACTGGGTTCGATCCATGGCATCCTATACGGTCCCCTGAGCACGGCCAGGAGGAATTTCTGAGCGAAGAGCCATGAGTAACCCTTGAGCATCACCGGGTGTGACCCAAAAAGCAAAAAAAAAAAAAAAAAAAAGTGTTTCCAAATGGGATGCTAGGGATCAAATGTGGAAGAATTCTGCCCACTGTAATTTCAACCCATATAGCCTGATTTTTATTTTTACTTTTTTTATTTTGGGGTCACAATGGAAATGCTCAGGGGTTCTCCTGTTCTGCACTCAGGAGTTACTCCTCGCGGTGCTTGAGGGACCATATAGGATGCTGGATTGAACCTGGATTGGCCACATACAATGTAAACACCCTACCTGTTGCACTATTGTTCAGCCTTTAGCCTTATTTTTATAAAAAGTGTCTTATATTACTTTAACAAAAGTACTTTTCAAAAGCTATTTCTATAAAACGGAAGGCTAAATAGTGTTATCACATATTCAGAATAGTTAGAAAGGGCCAAAGATGTGACTCATTTGTAATTTCTAGTATACTATAATGAATTTTTCATCCTATACATATTTAATGTTGAAGATATGCAAAAATTCCCTATACTAAAACAGTATGACAAGTGAAAGGAAGCATTTTTATATTAAACTGCATTTAAGTAATACATAATAATATAATACACAAGGAAATAAATTCAGATTATGGTGGTTGGCCAGATTTTGGTTGGATGAACAAAAAATTTTATTGTAAAGAGAAAATTTAAAAAAGAAAAAAATCAGATGAGATGCCTCATGTGCTCATCTTTGGGGGCAAATATAAGAGATCAAGGAAACATAGAACCACTATGAAAATGTGCTGTAGAAGATCATATTTAATCTGTCATCACTAGAGTGACTTAAGAAAGACTTACTAAAGAAGTCAGAAAAGTAATAGGACCAGAAAAGATTTGTGAAAATATTTAATTGCAAGGACTTCACCATTGGAACTTTCCAAGAAGAAATGCTATATTTTCACCTCCTTTGAAGAAGCATTGTAGTGCTGTATGGAAAAGGCACATGTCTGAAGAATAAGAATCAGTCACAGTCCCCTGTTATAATTCAAGGAAAGGTGACGATAACCTGAATGAGAGGGGTAAATGAAGAATTGAGTTTTCAGGTCAGGGTGTAATTTGAGGCTAGTGAATAATACATGCTAAAGGATTTGATAGAAAATATGAGAATATGGACAAGGCTTATATGACTCAAATATTTTGAGTTATGCAATTGAAGCAAGTTAGATATTTGGTATGGATAAAAGAAAAACCAAAAAAGGACTGTGACTGCAAGAGTTAGAAACAGCGGATGTTCATTTGTGGCTCATTACATTTGAAAAGTGTGTGCATCCTTCAAGTGGATATGTTGAATAACCAGGTGGCTGTCAGTCTGGAGTTGAAAAGAAAAAAAAGGGAGCTTGTTAGTGCTTAAAATCTTAAAGTTACACAAGCTAGATACAAGGAGTCACTGAGCTAGAAAGAATTCAAAAAGCAAAAGAGAAGAGACTTAGGAAGAAATTAGTACTATAAAGTCTGTACTATCAACAGTACTATAATGGGAGTACTATACTACTAACAGTACTATAATGTCTGTACTATAAAGAATACTATAATGGGAGTTCTATACTATACTACTAACAGTACTATAACGTCTGTACTATAAACAGTATTCTAATGGGAGATGAAAAGGTATTTATTTCAAGATGAATGTGATTAATATTTGGGTGGCCACCTATAGGTTAAAGTAAAGGAAGAATTCAAGAAAGTAGGCGATAGAGATAGTATAGCTGGTCCAGCACTTACATTGCACATGGTGAATTGGGTTGTATCCCAGGCACTCTAGTTTGTCCCTCAAGCCCACCAGGAGTGTTCCCCTAGTGCAGAGCCTGGATTAAGCTGTGAGCACTACTGGTATGGTACACATTACAGAAAGGTAAAAAGAAAAGAAATGAATACAAGAAGGATTAGCAATGTGAAAATTAGCGTATTTGGTGCAGAAGCCAAAGATAAACCATCAGTTTCCTTGAAAAAACTCTGATTGTAGTTCTTAAAAGAGTGAGTAAATATAAATTGGAGCTAATGAATATATATCCAACTGGTATTATTATTGCTGAAAATTAAAATAGATAAGGGAAACAGAACCTTTATGTGAAAGCATGATTAACCCAGAGTGAGCTTTGTAAATAGAGACAATAACACGTGTATAGTGCCAATAAAGATTTTAAAAAGAGTTGCCTGAGACATAAGGAAAACTTGTTGAATAAGTGAGAGAACACCTATTCAAAGGTTTTATCTTGGGGTCAACAAGTCAGTCAAAGCTTCTAAATATGAATATTTTTGTGATCAAGAGAACTGAAGCGGAATCCCAGGTATACATAATACCTAAAGCACTGTTGGAACAACCCTCAGGCACAGGGCTGGGAGTTCTTCCTGAGCACTGATGGGTATGGCCTAAAACAAACACAAAAATGTTTATAGTAAATAATAGACCTAATTTAATATAAAAGGAGTAGTCAGAGATATAAAGGCACTGAAAAATCTCTAAACACAGCAAAAAGAGCACCAAAATTAAAATGCAGGACTGTCCTATGAGAGAACAACCCTCATCTGACTACTTTTCTGGGGTTTGGATGTGATGCTGGAACTTTGGTGCTGTGACCAACACAAAATTGTCTGTGTCAGCAATGACCCTGTCAGAAGGGCTTTCGCAATGATTGTTTCAATGCTGGAGCATAATCTGGGTGGATGAGTTTTAATTCAAATAACTAAAAGGGACATGAGAGAGACCTGTGCCTGGTTTCCAATTTAGCAGAAATGTGGATTAATTATATATGTGGAATTTTAAAACGAGGACTGGACACTTAGAAATATTTACTTGGAAAAACTATGGCAAAATGATTTTTCTGGAATGGTCCTAACATTTCAACATTTAAAATTCCTCCAATTTTTGAACAAAACAAAATAATTTCAATGCCGTCCTAGAAGATATATACATTAGAATTATGTATTCTAATGTAAGAATTAGAATAAGAATTAGCTGATCAATGCTGGGTATATGTCGAAGAGGTCAATGGTTTGTCTTAACTTTGCCTGACTTTGAATATTACATATATGTGGCTACATGTATTGTAGGCAACTCATTTGATGTTTTTCTGCGCTTACATATTTATTCATGCACACCCATACTACTGCATCCATATATACTTTTAATTTGTAATTTTTATGTTCTTAAAACTTAAATAGAATCATCATCTATACAAGGATAAATAACAAGGGTCTTAGTTTGATTTCAGCGTTCTGCATTAATGGGCTCAGGCAGTTTTGGTTGAACACAAGCAAGCTGTGCTAAACACACTTTCAGAGTCGATGCTTGGCCTTTTTGCATAGTTTATCTTTGAATGGTAATTCCCATTCCAGGCACAACCTGAGAATCTGTGATTGTAGGAGGCTTTTTGCACAAAAAGAAAATTTGTTAAAGGATATATTTTAAGCCTACCTATAACTTTAGGGAGAGGAGCAAATAGATTGTTATTTTAGTCAGTAATCGTTCAACATTAAGTTCTTGAGTTAAACTTTATTTCTATTTAAAAATCTTCATTTCAGCATCTCGATTTGTATATTTGCATAATAGAATGTCTCTCTTTGGAATAATAAAACCTAATGTTTTATGTATATAAACTTTTAAGGTACCATCTCTCTCTCTCTCTCTCTCTCTCCCTCCCCCCTCTCTGTATAAAATTTTTACCTTAAAACTAATTAAAATAAAGGTATACTTTTTAATTTTAATATTCAACATGATATGTGCAGGGATTTAGCATATAAACAAATTAAATTTGGAAAATTAAAATACAATTCTTGGTTTAACCTTAAATAAAACTAATTAAAATGAAAGTATACTTTTTTAATTTTAATATTCAACATATTCTGTGCAGGGATTTAGCATTTACACAAATTAAATTTGGAAAATTCAAATACAATCCTGGGTTTAAATTTTATTACTAATGACTTTTTAAGCACATTCATTCAGTAACTTTAGTTCACCCTATTATTTCAACAAGAAGTAATTTGATATTCTATGAATGATTCTGCAACCTTTGAGGCCCAGTTCTAGGAGCATGTCTGGGGAGTAAATTGAACAGAGTTGAGCAGTTCTGATATATGCTCAAAACTAGCACCCTAAGTGGGATCAGTAAATTACTAGTATAATCTGAGTGGCAGAGACCAAATGTTCTCCTGAAATTAGGTATGAGAAGTTAACCTCAGAACAAATATCCAGCATGAGAATTGCATAAATCATTGCATAAAACAATGCCAAAAGATAACGGTTAGTATATAAGTTTCAGAACATCAACTGATGTACCAAGGAATTTAGCTGGGAGATCTAAAAAAACATTCAGAGCTCTGAAATGTCCAGAATTTCCAAAATTGGGAGATAAATGTCAGATACTTTGTTTTTATCCCAGACTGATATAAAGGTTCTACTTAGTCAAATTATTTGGAGGATCTTCAATTTGTAAATTTGATTGAGGTTATTTATAGGCTATAATCCATTTTTGTAAGGAGCGTATAAATGCCTTCAAAAGACTTAAGCAACGATAACCCAACTGTTATAACTAAGTAGTTTATATTTAAGCTAGCAATTCTTATCAGATTGCTTTGGTTTGTTCTTATGCAACATTTATTTATAATAAACTTGAAATAACTCTTAGGAACTTTGCAAAATAATGTGATGGGAAAAATACAAGGGAACTGTCATAGTCATTCATTCCAAGTATGAATCGTGACTCCCCAGCTATTATTTTAGCAAAAAAGTGTCTCTGTGTCTGAAATTCCTCAGCTGAACCTTAGGGAAAATAGAATATCACATAGAAAGCAAGGAAAAGAAAACATTAGGTCAGGCATGTAGTAACTTGAAAACAGTTAGGGAGAGGTAAACAATTATTTTCTTTGGTTTCACCAGTCCTCTGGAGCTGAAAACTATGAAGAAGGCAGGGGAGACTCAAGGAAATAGTCATTTACACTATGCCAATTTATAATAAATTTATAATACAGGAACAGGCAACAGAAAAAAAAGAAGTGTAGCTGCATAACTGGTGTTCTGGAAACTAGGGCCACTCCTGACTGATGCACTGTCTTTTCACAACCGCATTTTAATGACTATAAAGAAACAGATTTTTAAAACCATTGTTTGGTCATGGAAAGTGCTGCATGACATAAGCATGATGACGGCTAATGGCTTTGATCTTATTTGATAGAAGATGCATGACAACTTTTGGAAGAATCATTTAGGTAGAGTAATAATATTAATAGGTTAGTTAGTAGGTAGAAAATAAACCGGGTGCGTCATTCTCATCTTCAGTTTCTTGAGGAATGCCGGTGATTAATAAACAATAATAATTTAAAAGAGCATTAGTTATTAATGCTCATTAGTGAAACTTTTGTTTCTATATAAAAATGGAATTTTTAAATGAATAAGGGAATGTGTGGAAAATAGAGACAGCAGCAATATGGAAGTTACACTGTTGAGGAAGAAGACAGAAACCAGAGGGTGGGAGCACCCCTTGGCTAAAATGTTTTAAGTTCTGTAAATATAGGTCTTTCTGATCAGCGAAGTAACAGAAGTGTCTAAATGTGAATATTTGAAGAGGAAAGCATAAAAGATATAAATATGAAAATACTAGTTGCAAGAGAGTGAATGGGGCCTCATTCACTCTCAATGGAACAAACATCTCTGAATGCAGCAGTTATGTGTACCTAGGTCGAGAAATCAACATGATGAAGGACCTAAAACCTGAGCTGCTCAGGAGGAAGAGAGCAGCATGGAATGCCTTCAAAGGCATCGAAGAAATAGCTAAAAAGGACAAAGAACCTCCAGCTCTGGGCACATCTCTTCGACTCCACCGTTCTCCCTGCATTAACATACGCCTCAGAGACCTGGGCCCTATGAAAGCAGGATGAGAATGTTATTCGGGTCTCCCAGAGAGGAATCGAAAAGAGCTGTGCTTGGAATGTCATGCCTCACTCAAGTGAGAGAAGGAATCCGGAGTTCTGACCTCTGTCGCTATTACAGAATCAGGGACGCTGTCTCGCTTGCCAAGGCATCGAAAATCAGATGGGCTGGACATGTAATGCGATTTGGAGACAACCACTGAACTAGAGCCTTTACCAACTGGATCACACAGGATGTCAAAACATCTCGTGGCCGCCCACTTACAAGATGGTTAGACTTCCTTGTCAAGACCCTGAAGGAACGGTTTGAGGCTCTTCATATTCCTGAATCAACCAGATGCCAATGGGCTCCATTGGCACGTGATAGAGTCCGATGGAAATGTTACTGGCGCCCGCTGGAGCAAATCGATGAATAACGGGATTCAGTGATCAAGTGATCAAGTGATTAGTTGCAAGAGAAAATGAAGTGAAACAGGATGAACTCAGTATAAAACCATGTTACTCTGCAATTGCTATTTGAAAAGCCACACAAAAGTTTTATATAATTCGTTGGTCTATAGAGAGATACATTATTTGATCCTAAATGACATTTAATAACACTAACTGTTTATGGATTAATTTACTTTCTATGGAGAATGGTTTTTTTATGGAGAAAATACTCAAATAATGGGTGGTGAGTGATAGATTTAAAAGAAATGTTAGGGCTACAGCAATAGTCCAGCGGGTAGGGTGTTTGCCTTGTACGTGGCCAGCCTGTGCTGGTCTGGGTTTGATCCCCGTCTTCCCATATGGTCCCCTGAGCACTGCCAGGAGTAATTTCTGAGTGCAGAGCCAGGAGTAGTTCCTGAGCATGGCTGGTGGGGCCCAAAAAAGCAAATAAATAAATAAATATTATAAAATAATAAAAGAAATGCTGTTATGTGGTGATATGTATCTACCAGACTACTGTTTATCCAGAAACTATCATTTTAATTCTTATTTTTAAATGCTGTACCTTAAATTTTTATTGACAATATATGTCCAGCATGCAGCTATACATTTTCACAAGTTATAAACGGCCATATTGTTCATTTTCTCTTAACATAGTGTCCACACAAAACATCCATGGCGTTATTCTACATGCTGTTTATGATGTTATCAATATTTTCATACTTACAAAGAAAATGTTTGTATATCAGTTCATTTATTTTTCATAATTTTTATGAAAGGATTCTATGGATCACATTCATCATTTTCTACCCTTTAAAGTTATTTTCTGTCAATTCTATATGTTTGAATTTAATTAAGAAGTTCTGGTTCAAAAAGAAAGAAAGAAAGAAACAATTCTAATTTAAGTCCATAACTAGTATATAATCCATATTTTTAGCTGATACATATTTTTAAGTTCTTGGTTTTATTTTAAGTAAAACTTTTTTTGTTATATTCTTCAAAGATCCTGATAAGAAATTGTCCCTACCATCAATGGACTAGGAAATGGGGTGGAGAGGAACTTACAAATAGGAAAAATTTCTCAGTAAACCCAGAGGACAGAGACATACTTTTACATGGTTCCAGCAGCTGTTATGAATTAACACTAGTTCAAGAACATAGTCCAGGGACCAGAGTGATAGCACAATGGGGAGAGCATTTGCCTTACACACGGTTGACCTGGGTTCAACTCCTGGCATCCCATATGGTCCCTCTGAGCACAGCTGGAGTAATTCCTGCTCAGAGAATCAGGAAAAACCCCTGAGCATATGTGACACAAAAAAGAAAAAAAAAAATGCAGTCTGTTCAATCTGGTGCTTTTCCTGTCTTTTTGCCTGTTTCTAGGTGCTTTACTTTTCCTTTTAGTCATGTCCAATCTCCATAGAAATTGAGATCAGGGATGAATTTCCACATCTGTTTTGCAAAAAAAAAAGAAAAGATGTTGGAGAAATGGATTTGTCTGTGGTTCGGTTGCTCAGCCCTGAAGCCAGGTTGATATTAGTTGAGTTGAGAGCAATCTAAGTGAATGCTAACCAATTTCTAGGCCAGGAATCTCCAGTAAACAAGAATTCTGAAAGGTGTCTGTTTAGCTCTAGGAAGAGCAATTGTCACTGACAAATGTCTCACAAACATTCCTCGCAGTGACAGCAATTTTCAATGCAATATCTTTAC
This sequence comes from Cryptotis parvus, assembly GCA_021461705.1. NCBI lineage: Eukaryota > Metazoa > Chordata > Mammalia > Eulipotyphla > Soricidae > Cryptotis > Cryptotis parvus. The sequence continues at coordinate 24,590 of JAJIBD010007193.1, read as the reverse complement.
TCTGGCACAGAGTCTGTTCATCCGGGAGTTTTATTAGCAGTAATGGCTGACCATGCCACTAGGAGATATTCTCCGTTTTTTAAGCTTCAGATGCTGTGGATATTCCCTTTGGTAAAGCAACTAACCCGTTTAAGAATTCAGGACTGATACCACCACAAAGGTCCTAGAAAGAGAAATCTGAAAGTTACTATATTGCCAAGAATCTAAAGTTTGTCAGATTTTGCTCCAAGTTATAAGAGAAATTGTAAAAACCTATACAGGACCAGCACTTACCATTGTGGAAAGCTTGATGCATTTACCTTGAAAGGCAATATATTCTGATATTCACTTAGATCACTATAATTAATTTTTATTCTCAAGAACCTACAAACAACCAGACCATAAAAAAATGAGTATCTATGGGTCTGGAACAATCAGATAGGGTTAATTTGATAGGGTTATTGGAATATTCTCAAGAACCTACAAACAACGAGACTATAAAAAAAACTGGAGCATTTTGGGTTTGGAACAATTAAATAGGGTGCTGCCTTTCACGCGTGACTGACCCAGATAATCCCTCGCATGCATGGACTCCTGAGCCTTGGTAGGAGTGATCCCTGAAGGCTGAGCTTACTCACCTTGAGCGTTGACACATGTATCATAAAAACAAAGCAAAAACACTGGATATATTGTCATCCAATCTCCAAATTTCCAAATAAAATTAATTCTGAAATAGACTTGGAAAATTTCTAATTGTATTACAGGAAGTCAGTGAAATGTTACATTAGCAGCATCTGGGAGTCAGACCACTCAGTCACGATCTTCAAGCTTATATTATCCAGGGATCTGGACACTGTTTTATGGAAAACTTAAAAAATATGTAGGAAGTTGGTGTTTCATCGTGCTACAGCAAAAGTTGAATGAATTAATATATTTAATCTGTTAAAAGTACCTGGCACATAGAAACACATTTAATGTGATTTTTATTAACATTATTGACATGAATTCATACAAAGTCGAACATAACTTAATTAGAGGTGACTCCACAATTTAATACACATATAGAGAAAAGTATAATTTGACCAATGTCCTGAATATTTTTTGTTATTCATATATGTGTCATTTATAAGACAAAAATTCCCAAAGATGACTTTTTCAAAGTCACTGGTGGGTGCCCGCTCTAGCAAATCGATGAACAACGGGAAGACGGGTGGCAGTGAAACAGTGACTTTTCAAAATATTTCTTGTGCAATATTTTTAGATCTTAAAATCTATGGAGATTTTATTATGAATAATATAATGACAGTAGTGTGGCTCTGACAACACCCTGGATTCTGTATTATCTTTGTATATGATGAGGATTTTTTTTTTTTTTTTTGCTTTTTTGGGTCACACCCGGCAATGCTCAGAGGTTTCTCCTGGCTCTGCACTCAGGAATTACTCCCTGGTGGTGCTCGGGGGGACCATATGGGGTGCTGGGGATCAAACCAGGGCCAGCACAGGCCAGCCGCATGCAAGGCAAATGCCCTACCCGCTGGGCTATTGCTCTGGCCTACAATGAGGAATTTTGACTCACAATGTTAAGTTGAATTCACATGATAGTCCATTTTTTTATTTGTTTTTTTCTCTGACAGCCATACAAGAATAGACATATGTTTTATGTTCCCTAAAACAATATATTATAAAGTTTTTTTAACTTTCAAAGTCAAATGAACGAAGATATGGAAATAGCAGGCTTTTTTGGGTTTTGTTTGTTTTGTTTTTAATTTTCTTTTCGTTGTGCTCAGAAAACAACAATATACTGGTAGTGAGGCAGAAGGTAGTGAATATATCATGCAGCTTTTTAGCTTAGAAAAGCTATTTTAAAAGTCTTTGTAAAATAATGCTCATTTACAGAAAATCAAAAAAATCATAGCTTTCACTTTGAATTTTGCCATTTGAATACAAATGAGATCAATGACTATATTCTTGCCTTCACTGAAAAACAACACTCAGAGCAACAGCTTGCAGTCTTAGCTAGTCTGTTTGAGTAATAGTTACAGACTAGGTAAGTCTCCTGTTCAGAGTCAGCCTGGGAACAGAACCATAAAATAAAATCATCTTCATCTTTATATGACCATAAAATATTGATTAGTATTGTGACATTATCAGGCTTGGCAATGTTTTACAATTGCAGAAAGCAGAGGCATAGTCAATGATTTGCCTCAAGTTTCAATTTTATCGATAGAACTTGAACTAAAATATTTTGACTCATTGTTAACTTTTAACATTTAAATTTAAATAGTTTCATAGCAATTGCCAATAAAAATATTTATTTCTCGATATTTTTTATTATTAATGTTTGTGCATATCTCAATTCTTGGGAAACATTTTTTCATGATATTTTCATTTAATATCACTAATGAAAATTGCTAGTTATCTTTTCTGATTGCTTATATGCACTCTCCCATTCTTTTAAATTTTAAAATTATTATTAATTTTATTGAATCTCTGAAAAAATACAGTTGCAAAGCTTTCATGATTCAGTTTCAGCCATACAATGTTTCCACACTAATCCCTCCACCAGTGTATTTTTCCCATTACTGATGTCTCCAGTATACCTTCTGCCACCCACCCTGACCCGACTGCTCTTATGACTAGCAGTTCTCTTTCTCTCTCTAACTTCCTCTCTGTCTCTATCTCTCACTCCCTCTATCTTTCTTGCCCTCTCATTTTGAAATTATGTTTTGCAATAAAAATACTGAGAGTATCTAGTTTGCTTCTTTTCCCACTTTCAGCACACATAGCCATACAGAGTCATCCCTCCAACCATCATTGTCAAAGTGGTTCCTTATCGTAGGGCGTTTGCCTTGCACATGGCTGGCCCATGCCGGCCCGGGTTCGATTCCCGGCTACCCATATGGTCCCCAAGCACCGCCAGGAGTAATTCCTGAGTGCAGAGCCATTGGTAACCCCTGAGCATTGCCGGGTGTGACCCCCCAAAAAAGCGCAAAGTGGTCCCTTATCTACCCCAACTCCCTGTACTGGAGTCAGAATTCTGACCGTGGACCAATCCTCCTGAACCTTGTTTCTATTATCCTTGGGTGTTGGTCTCATTCTGTTTTTTGTTAATATCTCTAAATGAGTGCATTCAAAAAATCAAAAAGATTTGCCTGTCCCTCTCCTACTGACTCCTTTCACTCAGCATGGAGGTTTTCTGTTTGGAAGTGCTTCTGTTACTTCCTGGAATTTCCCTGGAAAAGCTTGGAAATGACTAGCAGTAGTTCCTCTTTAAAAGTTAGGAAGAATTTGCTAGTGAATCCATCTGGGTATGGGCATTTTTTTTCTGGGAGACTTTTGATTACCGTTTCAATTTTCTTAATAAGGATAGATCTGTTCAGGTATTCCAAAACTTCTTGCTTCCACCTTGTGAGTTATAGGAATAGAGGAATCCATAAATCTTTTCAAGGTTCTCTTGTTTTGTGGCATAAAATCTCCCAAAGTAATCTCTCAAGATCCTTTGAGTTTCTGTGGTTTCTGTTGTGATGTCTCCCCTTTCATATCTGATTCTGTTTATTAGGGCTATTTCTCTCCACCTTTGTGAGTCTTGCTAATTGTTATTGATCTTGTTATTTTCTCAAAAACCAGTTTTTGTTTCATTGTTCCTTTGAATTGTTTTTGGGACTCCCAGCTCATTAATTTCCTCTCTAAGTTTTATTATTTCCTTCCATCCTCCTGGTTTGGGCTCCTTTTGTTGGTCATTTTCCAATATCTTAAGCTATAAGTTAAATTACTTATGTGGGCTCTTTTCTCCTTTCTGATGAATTAGTGCTGAGCAATAGAGTTTCCTCTTAAGACTGCTTTTTGCTGTATCCCACAAATTCTGGTAGTCTGTGTCTTCAAGATCTTTTGTTTCCAGAAATCTTTTATTTCCACATTGCTTTCCTCTCTAAGTCATTGTTTGTTCAGTAGCAAGCTATTTAATTTCCAGGTGTTTTGCTTTATTCTCCTTTTCTGGGTCTGATTCACTTCTATTTAAATGCATCATGGTCTTAAAATATAGTTCATACAATTTCTGTCCTCTTGATTTTAGGGTAGTATGTTTTGTGAACAGCATGTGGTCCAGAGAATGGCAAGCATGCCCTAAACTAGAATGTGTATTCAGCTTTGGGGGATATCTTTGGGGTATAGTATATATATATATATATATAGATATATATATATATATATATATATATATATATATCCTCCAAAGTTGAACTATAGTCCAGTTGATATAAAGAAAGATGACAGGGCGACTTCACAGAGAAGTGACAAATTCTCAACTATCATTGTGTTCCTACCAGTATCTTCCTTCAAGTCTATAGCACTTTTAAGTATTTTGCTGGTTCACAATTAGGTGAATATACATTCTGTAGTGTGAGTTCTTACTGCTATATTGAACTCATGATCATTAAGAAATGACCTTCATTGTCTCTTATAACCTTTTCATTTTGAAGTGTATGTGGTCTGATACTAGTATGGACGCTCTGGCTTATTTGATGGGGGGTATTTTCTTGTTTAATTGTCTTTTCAGACTTTGCCTTTGAGTTTGTGTTGTTCTGCTGGTTCACATGTGTTTCTTGAAGGCAACAGAGTTGTTGGGCTCAATTTTCTGGTCCATCCTCCCACTCTGTGACTCTTAATTGGGTATTTAGAACATTAAAATTCACTTGATCACTTGATCACTTGAATCCTGTTATTCATCGATTTGCTCGGGCGGCGCCAGTAACATTTCCATTGGACCCTATCACGTGCCAATGGAGCCCAATGGCATCTGGTTGGTTCTGGAATATGAAGAGCCTCAAACCGTTCCTTCAGTGTCTTTACAAGGAAATCTGACCATCTTGAAGGTGGGCGGCCACGTGATCTTTTGACATCCTGTGGGATCCAGTCGGTAATGGCTCTAGTCCAGCGGTTGTCTCCAAATCGCATTACATGTCCAGCCCATCCGATTTTCAATGCCTTGGCAAATGAGACAGTATCCCTGATTCTGGACTAGCAACTCCGGATTCCTTCTCTCACTTGAGTGAGGCATGATATTCCAAGCATAGCTCTTTCGATTCCTCTCTGGGAGACCCACATAGCATTCTCATCCTGCTTTTGTAGGGCCCAGGTCTCTGAGGTGAGGCGTATGTTAATGCGGGGAGAATGGTGGACTCAAAGAGATGTGCCCAGAGCCGGAGGTTCTTTGTCCTTTTAGCTATTTCTTCAATGCCTTTGAAGGCATTCCATGCTGCTCTCTTCCTCCTGTGCAGCTCAGGTTTTAGGTCGTTCATCATGTTGATTTCTCGACCTAGGTACACATAACTGCTGCATTCAGAGATTTTTGTTCCATTGAGAGTTAATGGGGCCTCTGGAACTAGTTCATTCTTCATAAACATTGTTTTCTTCAGATTCAGCTGTAGACCTACCTTTCCACATTCTCGGTCGATGCCAGCCAGCATTTGTGCCACTTGGCTAATGTTTAGTGTTATTAGAGCGATGTCATCAGCGGCGGAGGTGGTGTAGTTGCCAACCATCTATCTTGACTCCCATTCCTTTCCATTCTAATTGTCGCATGATGTTCTCGGGGTGGAGCTGAAGAGTTTTGGTTCACCCCTGTCGAACCCCTCTTTTCACATTAATGATCACTTCTTTGTAGAATGGTGAGATCCTGGTGGTGAATCCGAAATACAGCTCATGAAGAATCTTGATGTATTGGGTTTGGACACTCTGTTTGTCTAGGGCTTTGATGACTGCTTCAGTCTTCACAGAATCAAAGGCTTTCTGTAAATCAATGAATGTGAGACAGAGCGGCATCTTGCACTCCCTAAAAACCTCGATGAGCTTGGTTACTGTGTGGATATGGTCGATTGTGTTGAATCCTTTCCGGAAGCCTGCTTGCTTCGCATGGTTGCCCTTCATCTAGTGTTCTGCTAATCCTGTTCAGGATGACTCGTGTAAACAGCTTGTAGATGACGGACAACAGGCAGATGGGGTGATAGTTCCCAGTTGGTGGTCGTTCTGGGAGTTCTCTTCTAAAACTTTGCAGCCTTTTCTCCCCATTGTGGGAAGTAGAATTTTGCATGCAGAAGACGGTGGTTCGATCCTGTCTGTAATTTGGGGACGACAGCAATATCGGTCAGACAAAACCGTCGATTGAAGATGATGTGATCAATTTCATTGTGGAACTGTCCACCAGGAGATTCCCATGTCCAACGTTTCGCTTCAGCCTTCTGGAACTGTGAGTTCCCATGAATGGTCTTAGTGGACATGATGAACTCAGATAGTCTCTCACCCTGTTCATTCCATTCTAGGCCATGGGTCCCAATGTGGAGTTCTTCAGCAGATCTTCCTGGTCTGTCATAAAATGACAGACAGTCATTTTAGTCCTTCTTCGTTTTGGCAGCCTAGGATGGCCGTGAAATTTTACCAGGCACTGCTTGTTTGCCTTTCTTACTGCTGCCGTATTAAGGGCTCTTTCTGGGTCAGGAAAATAAACATTTTCGTTACTGGTTTTGGCATATCGAACATGCATGGGACAGCTTGCCAGGCTCTGCCGTGCGGTCGCTATACTCTCATTACTTTGTGGTGCTCTCTCAGAGGGGTGGGTAGAATATTCACAGAAATTTGGAGGTAAATCGCTGGGCCGCAAATAAAATTCAGAGAGATTATTGTTATGGGAATTTGTCCTATATTTCTGAAGGAGTTTGTTGTGTTTGAGGGTCTTGTCATTTATTAAAGTTTTCTCTTAACCATTTTTTTAAGTCTGAAGTGCCTGGTTTTTTGTAAAGCTGTGTATTCTTCCTTCAGGTATGAATGAGAGTCTTGCTGGGTAAAGTACTCTTAGTGAAATTTTAATTTCATTGATTGTTTTTCACTATTCCACCACTGACTTCAGGCTTGGAGGGTTTTGTCAGATAAGTCTGCTGTAAATCTTAAGGATGCTCCTTAATAGCAATTTCTTTCTTTGTCAATGCTTTCTCTACATATGGTTTTCATCATCCTGTTTAGTGTGTGTCATTAAGTGTTTTGATTTTGGTTTATTTTATGGTGCACTTTGGGCCTCTTGGATCAGTTCTGGAAACTTCTCAGTAATTATAGCTGAAACTGACGCTTCTTGATCAGGGTTTTCTTCTGCCCTTCTGGTACCCTATTGATTCTTAAACATTTATTTTTAATTCATCCAAATATTCTTTTGTCATCTTTTGTCTTGCTTTGTGGTTCTTTCTATCTTCTGCTATTTTCTGGAGATACTCATGGCATAATCTTGGAAGCTCACTGATCCTCTCCTCAGTAGCTGTTACTGTGTTGCTGAGAATCTCCAGTGAGTTTTTTTCACCTAACAGATCTTTCAGGTCTGTCAGTTCTGTTTGCATTTTAGTTTGTATTTTTCTCTTTCTGCTTTCTTATCCTCTTGTATTTTATTGGCAGTGTGTTCCATAATTTCTTTGAGCTCCCTATGTATTCTTTACAGCCCCATTCTAAATTTCTTATCAGAGATGTTGTATAGTCTATTACTACATACTACAGGCTCAGTGATCTGGGCAAGTGACTGACTTCACTCACTAAGCCTGGTAGGTTTCTGCATTGTTTTACCATTGTGACATTTGCAGTTTGGATGCTTGTGTTTATCATTGCTTTAGTGTTTTGCTGTAATTCTATTTATTTATTTATCTATTTATTTTTGGCTGTAATTTTAATTGGAGCAGGGATTAATGGGCTATTGGACTAATATGGTTGGGATGTCCATTCAGGCTGCCGTAGTGAGATTTCTATGTCAGAGGCTAATTTGTAGTTATTATAAGATATGATGGGGTAATTAACTTGCAGTGCACAGGTATCTGATGTTCTGGAATCGGAACCCACCTGTGAACTCAGATATTAAGTCCTTGCAGTTTGTGGCCCCCTTAGTGAAGAAGACTTACCTTTAAAACAAGCAACAAATATCTTTGCATGGAAAGACCTATCTGCAGGAGAAACGCCAACACAGAACACAAATATTAACCTCTAACAGCTCTTGAAGTTGCCAGATCACTCCAATCTGGGCTCTGGGAAACAGATATGGTGCCAGCAATGAAATCCCTCTCAGTTTTTGTGCAAGGCAAGTGCCTTAACAGTGTACTATCTCTCTGGCCCCATTTTTTGATATATTTTATAAAACAAGTGACACTGAAACTAATGACTGAATTAAATTAGGCAGGAGACTCTGGAGAAAAAGAATTAAATTGGGCTCAGGAAAAACTTACACACAAACATTAGAAAATATAGAAAATAAAGTTATATGGAAAGTGTATTTTGTTTGGAATTTGAATATATGTGTTTCATGCTAAATCAACTGACAGTTGTTGAGGTCAGATTCAGCTTTTACTTCATTGATCTGATTTGCAGATTTCTTGGGTAAAAACTGAAGCAAATTTGTTACTCAGCTTACTTTCCTACAGTCTAGAGATATCCAATAGTACCATGTACATGAGAACTATTTTTAAATTGCACAGTGCAATGCAACTGTAAACTACTTTTGTTATTTTTAATGAATATGCATCACAGCATTGTAAATGGGAACAGTATTTGTTTGGACTGAAATGGAAAGTGTAGATAATGAAGTGATTTTAATGGTGTGTCCATGAAACAGCTCATCACTGTGATTTTAACAGCTGGCACAGTTTAACACTGATCCCTGCTTGTAGATGCTCTAATGAAAGTTCAGAATATTTTTAATGTGATTTTTCTCTGTGTCTACTGGCAGTGGCCTCTTTCAACAGCACCCAATTTGATGATCTCCAAACCAACCAGCTTCTCTTTGTATTCTAACCAATTAGCCTAAACTGTAGTGTAGGAATCCCCTTTCTCTTGCCGACTACAGCCATGCTGTTCCATTGATTCGCATAAACCAGTGTCTCCACACTGATGCTGAACAAGGAAAACTAAAAAGAACTCACATTCTCAAGACAATTGAAAAACATCTAACTTACATTACCATGCCTATTTATACTCTTTCATCATGCAAAATGTATTTCTCAAGTAAAATAAACAACTAATTTTTTGTGTGATAGTATTCAGCTTTGTTTTTTGCTTCTGCTTAAGAATGACAGGTAGCATTTATTATAAGCAAGTGACAAGTGTTTATTTACCTCTTGGTAAATAGCATTACTTTGACAGCAATACGTGAAAGGAAATTAAAGGATGTTTGAGTAAATATTTTCAAAGTACCAACACTTGTATTCAGCAGATTATGAACTACTCAGAAAAATAGAAAAAAATTGGATGCTTATAAATAAATGATTGTTTTAGATGGTCAGGCATATTAGTGTTCTAAAGGGAAAAGGTGATTGAAAAGGGAAGTTTAGAGAGTAAGTAGGCTTGAAAAAACTCATAACTAGTGATGGAAATATTTATGTATCATTGAACACCTTCATGTAAGTAAATGCCCCCAGTAATTGAAAAGTAGCTGATAGAGGTAAATCATGGTGATGAATAACCCAGTTTTCCATTTATTATTAATTCAAAAAATATTTATTAAGTGCCTATTATGTGTCATCCACTTTCCACCCATTAAAGTAAGTTATAACCAAGACTTGGCTTTGACAGAGCTCCCATTCCAGTGCTGATGGACTGACCAAACCAAAGAAACAAGATGTCATAGGTCAGGGAGCAGTAAATCCTTTGAGTAAAAGTAAGATGATGACGATGATGATGGAATGTGAAGGGCAATGTGGATGTTATTTGACACAAGAGTGTCAGGGATGACCTCCCCTTGTGAGTGTATGTCTGAAGACTAGGAAGCATCATAGCACCAAGACAAGACAATGCTTCAAAACAAAATTGGAAATTCTATGTCTCTGTTTTAGTACCTCAGAGAACAAGTGAATGTGCTCTTGAGCAATTACCAATGAATTGAGGCCGGAAGTTTCAGTTTCATGGCAATTCTGTGAGAGACAGATTACCACTGTTTGACTGTGAGCAGTTAAATAACATTATTTGGGTTTAAATCAATTCTTCTAACTATTGCTTGGCAACGTACCTTTAGAGAGCCAGGAAGGAAGCAGAGGTCTGGGAGGGAAATAGAGGCTATAATATGCCCATCGCATACTGCATTGTTTGGTAAAAGTAGCTTCCTTCACTTGGTCTACAAGCTCTCCTGTGAACATTCTTTTGTCTATAAAACTACATTGAACCATTCCTTCCTGTCCTACAACACTCTACGATATGTTTTTCTATCCCGATTTTCAATATAGAATTTTCAATTCTTTGGATCAGATAGTTTTCCATCAATATTATTCCCATGCTTATTCAACTCTAATCATTCATCTAATTGATCACTCTTGTCTTTTAAATTTTTTTTTCAGAGAAGGTCTGTAAAGTTCAATTGAGATAAATTCTATTATAGTATTTTTATCACATGCTCTACTTATACTTCAGAAGAGTGTATTTACACTTCATGGCAATTCTATGAAAAACAGGATATCAGTATATGATTAGATAGACAGGATATCAGCTATGATTATAATTTTACATTTATTTGTGACTTTTTGATTACTGTCTTGTGGGATTTCTAGCACAATGATGGAAGAAATCATGTGCTTTCTTAGAGCTTGCTGTTAACCAATATGTTGCCCTATATAATTCTTTTCTATGTTGAGAACTAAGCAGTGAACTTCATATATTTATATAAATTGATACAAGAATTGATATATTGTTTTTATGTTAAGATAGGAGAATTTCAATTTCTTCATGCATAAAATGTATAAGTTTGGGAGATCTAGAATAGACTCAAAATTTTAACCCATTTCAAAATTTTTGTTAAATAAGTTTCATATGTCAACATAAATACTATTTCCTCATTTTAGCATGACAGTTGCATAATTCTCAAAAATTGAATAACTATAATTACATTTGCTTTGGATCAATATCAGTAAGCCTAAAATATAAACATCAGAAGGAAATATAAAATATGTTGCTAATTAAAATGGACATGAAATGAAAAGAATAAATCATGGTAGAAAAGCCTGAGAGTGACCATTCTCATGGAAATATCTTAACTATAAAGAGACAAGAGTCTAGTACCTATATACAATTGGTGGAAGAATGTGTGTTCAGGATCAAGTATCCACAGGCACAAGAAAATTTATAATAAATGGAGTTGAAGTATATCCATAAATACAAGTTTTCAAAAGTCTTCCAAGTCAGAAACTTGATCACTAACTTATAATGTATTTTGTACCTAGGTGAAAAAGTAATTCCTTCCTTTCTCTCTCTCTCTCTCTCTCTCTCTCTCTCTCTCTCTCTCTCTCTCTCTCTCTGTCTGTCTCTCTCTCTCTCTTACACATTTTGGCTTGCCCTATTTGGGGATTATTATGTAAATCTCTTTGTGTACATTCAATGCTCAGTTCCAGTCTGGTGTTAACATTTCCCACAATTAGTAGAACACTGGTATATATTCACATCACACTAATGAATTCAGTCATTCTATAGCTGTCCTTTTCCTTCTAACTAATTTACTCAGCATGATAATCTCTATGTCCATCCATTTGCAGGTGAACTTCATGACTTCATTTTTTTTCTGACAGTTGCATAGTATTCTTTTGTGCAGATGTACCACAGTTTCTTTAGCCAGTCGTCTATTCTTGGGAATTCAGGTTGTTTGCAGATTCTAGCTATTGTTAATAGTGATGCAATAAATATAGACATACAGATAGTGTTTCTGCTGCTGTGTTTGTGGGTCTTAAGGCTATATTGCCAGGAGTGGTATTGCTGGGTCAAATGGGAGCACAATATCAAGTTTTTGGAAGAATGTCTATATTTTCTCCAAAAGTGCTAAACCAATCGGCACTCCCACCAACAGTGGATTACAGTCCCTTGCTCCCCACATCCATGACAACACCGGTTGTTCTTGCTCTTTTGGATGTGTGCCAGTCTCTGCGGTGTGAGATGATACCTCACTGTTGTTTTGATTTGCAGCTCCCTGATGATTAATGATGAAGAGCACTTTTTCATATGCCTTTTGGCTATTTGAATTTCTTCGTTTTAAAAGCTTTTATTTATTTCTTCTACTCAATTTTTATGGGCTTGGCTGTTTTCTTCTTGTAAAAGTTCTACCAGTGCTTGATATATCATGGATATTAACCCATTAAAGATGGAGATATTCTTTCCCACTTTGTGGGCTGTCGTTGTACCTTGGTCACTGTTTCTTTTGAGGTGCAGAAGTTTTTCAGTTTCATATAATCCCAGTTGTTTATCTTTGTTTCCATTTGCTTTGTCAGTGGTGTTTTGTCTTTGAAGATGATGTTAGCTTTTCTGTCATAGAGCACCTTTTCTTTTGTTTTCTTCGATGTACCATATAGATTCATGTCTGATGTTGAGATTTTTTAATCCACTGTGATCTGACTTTTGTGCATGGCATTAGAAGGAGGCCTACATTTATTTTTTTGCATACAGCTGCCCAGTTTTCACGGCACCACTTGTTGAAGAGGCTTAATATTTGATATTGAGGCTACACTTCATATTTTTTGCTCCTTTATCAAAAATTAAGCAATCATATATTTGAGAGTGTATGTCAAGATACTCAACTCTATTCCATAGGTCTACAGGTCTGTTGCTCAATATTTAGTTCTCAGCAAATTAATAGAAAGCTACAGAGATTGCCCGTGTACCTTCTGTTCCTACAAATGCACAGCAACAGATGCTGATGATCTCCAATTATTAGCAAATCTGATAACATTTTACAATTAATAGACTTACTTTTTAGACCTATATTCACCCAAGGTCCAAAGATTTCATTAGGATTCTCTTTTGCTTTATCACTTGATCACTTGACATCCAGTTATTCATATAGGTTTGAACAAATATATAATGAAATATATAAGTAACTGTGATATAAATAATGGTATTAGCACTCTAAAGCTTTATATATTCTACCTAATTAACTTAACTATCTACCCGTAAACACTGCTGTTTCTTACTATGGTTTTGCCCTTTCCAGAATGACTTACATCTAGTTGTCTTTTAATTGGTTTCTTGCACTTATTAGTACTCATATATATTTCCTACATGTCTTTTAAAATTTAATTGCTCATTTCTTACTAGCATTATGGACATTTCATTGTTTGGATGCCTCAATATAATTACCCATTTACCTAGCAAAAAGACATTTTGTTGGGGTCCAAATTTTGGCATAAAAATTGCTATGCATGCAGGTTTTTGTGTGGATAAAAATTCTTACTCAGTTTGGGCAAATGTATGATGTAAAATTATATTTGAATGAATACAAGGAGTAAAGCTATTCAATTCTATGGTGAGATGTCATTATGGTTTCTAAGAAACTGCCAAACTGTCTTCCAAGATGAGAGCACCATTTTGCGTTTGTACCAGCAATGAATAATTGTTTCTCTGTTTTACATCCTTGTCAGCATTTGGTATTGTCAGTGTTCCAGATACTGGCTATTGTAAAAAGCATCCGGTGATGATGTATTTTTATTTTAATTTGCATTTCCTGATAAGATGTGACATTGAGCATTTTTCATATGCTAATTTGACATCTGTTTCTCTTCCATGAGATGTGTTTTGAGATCCTTGGCCTATGTATTTAAAAAGGATTTTATTTTCTTAATGTTTAGTTTTAAAACTTTGTATCCTTACAGAAATAATTTTTAAAATCAAATGCGGTTTTGACAATTATTTTTTCCCAATCTGGGGTTTACCTTTTGATTTATTTGTCATTATATATAATAAATAACTTTTATTTGGGGAATGATAACGTAATATTTCGATTTCAACTACTACTTGTTCCTGTTGGTATAAAGGAAAAAATTCATTTTGTTTCTAACAACTTTGATATATTTAGTTCCAAGTTTTATGAGTTTCATGCTTTTTGCTGCTGATTGGTTGAAATCAACGTGGTAATTTTTTGTTGAAGCATTTTGATTCCACATTCATAAATAATTTTCACCTATAGTTATATTATCTTATAATGTGCCTTTATATTTTGATATTAGTTTAATGTTGGTTTCATTAAATGGATTAATATTACTTCTACTTCTGTCCTCTGAATTTCTAGACACATTTTTGGTATAATTTTCCATGAATTAAATAATTAAACCACCTACTTCTGGTGCATTTTATAAGTCATTACTTATTTTTAATAAATATAAACCTACTCAGATTATCTATATTTGCATAAATTTCAGCAAAGTCTTTACTTTTAGAAATTGATCTTCATCAGGTTGGTTTGCCATCATAGGGATACCCATTTCATATTTAATTATTTTATTGTCATTTAATATCCCCATAATTTGATGTGATATTTCCATTCTAATAATATTAAATCTGTGTTATATCTCATTTTTTCCTTTTTATTCCTGTTGAAGTCTTGTTTATTAACACTTCTATTTTTTAATTAAATTGTTAAATTGATTATTTATTTCCCAAAAGAAGATTTAACTTTTTTTTTCACTTGATTTCCAGTTTTGAGCACCATTAATTCAATTGTTTTTGATTTTCCCTTAAGTTTGATTTAAAAATGCTTTGTGATTTACCAAGAGAAAATTTAGAGTGCTGATGTTGCAGGCGATCTCTATCAGTCAGAGATGGAGAGGCAAGACTTTGCAAGCAGAACAAAGTTATTTGGTCTGGAGGGTCAAGACTCTATGTTAGTACTTGACAAAGAGCTGCATGCTCCAGCACACTTTTATTTTCAGTTCCTGTTAATCATTTGGGAGTATACGTACTATTGTTCTATAGATTATTTTTCTTGCATACCAAAAACAGGACATCACAAAACAGGGCAAGAGTCAACAGTTACTAATTAAGCATGAGATTTGCAGATGGAAGTGCTCTCAAGACTATGTGCCAAAAAAAGGATAACAAACAGGAGTAGACATAAGTGCATAGTCGCAGATGTATAAATTAAACATTCTCTGTTTAGCCTAGAATGGTAAGGCCTTTTGGTCTGCCACCTCAGCACAGCACCCAAGGAAGGCCTTGGTCTACAACCTCAGGCAGCGTTCATCTAAATAGTTCCTGGTTCTGCCTTCTGATCTTTTTTGCAGTGTCCATAAAGTCACAGATCCTTGGCTAGCTATATGCCAACATGCTGACTTTGAATCTTTCATTTATCTTATCCACCCAATTATTTATGTTATAATCTAAGTGCTGCTTTTGCTGCATTTATGCATTTTGGTAAGATGCATTTTCATATTTGTTTATTATAAAATATTTATGAATAAGCTTGAGATTTCTTTAATTGCACTTATAAATTTAGAGTATGATCATTAATCACACACTTGCAGTATTTTAAAATGTTAATTTATAGTTTAATTTCACTATGATATTATTTCACCCAGCAGTACCACTCTTGGGAATATACTCTGGAGACCCAAAACACACAGCAGAAACACTATCTGCACTTTTATATTCATTACAGCTCTATTCAGGATAGCCAGAATATGGAAACAACCTAAATATGCCTGAGAACAGAAAACTGGAAAAGAAACTAGCTACATCTAGACAATGGAATACTATGCAGCTGTCAGAAAAGATGATATCATGTAATTAACCTGTAAATGGATGGACATGGAGATTATTATGCTGAGTGAAATTAGTCACAAGGAAAATGACAGATATAAAATGACTGCATTCATTAATGAATATAAATATATACCAGTGTTCTATTAATTGTGGGAAATGGTAACTCCAGACTAGAACTCAGCATTGAATATGCACAAAGAGATTTACATGATAAACCCCGAATGTCTGTAGGACAAGCCTTCTCTTGCATTTTGTGGCTTGTCCTACAACCAGTCAGGGTTTATCATGTAAATCTCTTTGTGCATATTCAAAACTTTGTTGAATATATACATATGAATATATGTATATATATATATATGTGTGTGTGTGTATATATGGAGAGAGAGAGAGAGAGAGAGAGAAAAGAGAGAGAGAGAGAGAGTAGCTGCCATAGAGGCAGGCTTGGGGAGGTGTGTAGGACAGAGGAGACATTGGTGGTGGGAATGGGCCCATGGTGGTGGTGGAGTAACGGGCATGGAGCACTGTATCACTGAGAGCCAATTATGAACATCTTTGCAATTGTAATGTCACAGTTGTATAACAAAAAAAATAAAATAAATACATTTTAAAAAGTCATTTTTTAAACTTTATTTTTTATTATTATTTTTTTTTGCTTTTTAGGTCACACCCGGCAATGCTCAGGGGTTACTCCTGGCTCTGCACTCAGGAATTACTCCTGGCGGTGCTCGGGGGACCATATGGGATGCCGGGGATCGAACCTGGGCCGGCATGGGCCGGCAGCGTATAAGGCAAACGCCCTACCCTCTGGGCTATCGCCCGCCCCCATTTTTTTAAACTTTAATAACATATTATATGGCTCAAAATATGAACTTACATGTGTTTTCCCATGTATTTATTTGACTAATTTTTGCCCAATGCTTTCGCTCAGAACTCCACCCAGCAGAAGAGCTGATCACAGCCCAGCTCATCAATAAATGCTCAAGATCTGATGTGACTACAAGAGTATCTCATATGCATGGAAGAGCCTGGCAAGCTACAAAGTGTTGTATTTGTTATGCCAAATACCAGTAACAATTATAGGCCTCATTCCCATGACCTGTTGGAATGGTTTGAAGCTCTTATGTTCCTGGAGCAAGCAGATGCCCTTGGGCTCTACTAGCATGTGACAGGACATATGGAAATGTTAGATTGGAGATGTTAGATGTTGGATTCGCTTGAGCAAATCAATGATTAATGGGAGGGCAAGAGAATTTTTGCCCAATACCATATTTTCTCATTTGCTATAGCTTTGTTAGTATAACTTTGTAGTAGGTATACAATCAATACAATTGATTTTTAAATATTTCTCTTTTTTAATATTGTGTAATTAAACTGGGTATTTTATTTCTTCATCTAAACTTAAGGAAAAAAATGTACCAATATTCCGAATAGGTTAAAAGAAAGCTTTTCTAGATTTTTATTTTGACTTATTAAATGGATCTGTTAAGAACTGACATTTTGAGAGTACTGGGTTTATTATGCATAAAGAAAACCTCTTCATATTTATTTGTTTGATTTAATTTAGCAAAGTTTAGTAATCTTTTTTCCCCATACTTTATTTATTTGCCATGGCTTGCAATGTTTATATGATGATATTTTTCAAGCATTCAATTCCAGTCCCACCACCACTATGTTCTTCTCTCCACCATTGTCTCCAATTTTCCCAATGATTCTCAAGCCTAGCCAGTAGCAATCCCACAATCACTATCACTATCTTCCCGTTCATCATCGATTTGCTCGAGCGGGCACCAGTAACATCTCCATCTGACCTGTCTCATGCAAGTAGAGCCCAAAGGCACCTGCTTGCTCCAGGAACATAAAGAGCCTCAAACCATTCCATCAGCTCATGGGAATGAGGTCTATTACTGTTACTGGTATCTGGCATATCAAATACAACATGGGTAGCTTGCCAGGCTCTGCCGTGCAGGTAGCATACTCTTGTAGTCATCTCAAAATCCAGCATTTATTGATGAACCAGCGTGGCCATTTATGGCCACGCAAGCCAAGGCTGTGATAGGCTGGTCTTCTGGGTGGAGTTCTGACGAGGGGGAAGTCTGGATGTGGAAAATGGAGGTCGCCATGGAGTAGGGGGTCTTCTGACTTGTTGTGAGGCTCTGCTGGGGTGGCGGGCCAGGGCTAGAACCTGCCATCTCTCCCAGGCACCTCCTGAGCGGCTGGGCACAGTGAGAGCCAGTAGCAGCTCTGCCCCATGTATGTCTCTGGATCAGCATACCAGGGCCAGATTAAAAAAGACTGCAGCAGGGAGGATCTCAATGAGCCGGGCTGTGATAGGCTGGTCTGCTGGGTGGAGTTCTGACGAGGGGGAAGTACAGATGTGGAAAATGGAGGTCGCCACGGGTGGAGGGGGTCATCTGGCTTGTTGTGAGGAGTGGGGGGGGGTCATCTGGCTTGTTGTGATGCTCTGCTGGGATGGCGGGCCAGGGCTAGAACCTGCCATCCCTCCTGGGCACCTCATGAGTGTCTGGGCACAGTGAGAGCCAGTAGCAGCTCTGCCCCATGTATGTCTCTGGGTCAGCATACCTGGGCCGGATTAAAAAGACTGCAGCAGGGAGAATCTTGATGAGCAGGGCTGTGATAGGCTGGTCTGCTGGGTGGAGTTCTGACGAGGGGAAGTCCGATGTGGAAAATGGAGGTCGTCATGGAGTGGGGGTCATCTGGCTTGTGAGGCTCTGGGCCAGATTAAAAAAGACTACAGCAGGGAGGATCTCAAATATATTTTATATTCCTTGTTACCACTAAATGGCTAATAGGATGAACATATTAAATTTTAAACGTTAACTGGATGAAATGAAAAATATTTCCTTATAAGAAAATTTTAAAAGTTGTATCTCATCAAGATACAATTTTTGAACAAGCCAGACGACCCCAACCCCCCTCCCCCCCCACGATTCCAAGGGGGCCGCCGTTTTCCACATCTGGACTTCCCTCTCATCCCAACTCCACCCAGCAGACCAGACTATTACAGCCCAGATCATCAACACCCACCCTGCAGCAGTTTTTTTTTTCAATCTGCCAAGGGATGCTGAACCAGAGACTCTCAGACATTGGGCAGAGCTGCTACTTGCTCTCTCCCTGTGCTCAGTAGCTCATGAGGAGCACAGGAGGCATGGCGGGTTCTAGCCCTGGCCTCCCACCCCAGCAGAGCCTCACAACAAGCCAGACGACCCTCCCCAGACTCCATGGGAGACACCATTATCCTCATCCGGACTTCCCTCTCGTCACAACTCCACCCAGAAGACCAGACCATCACAGCCTGGATCATCGACACCCAACGCTTCAGCAGTTTTTTTTTTCAATCTGGCCCAGGTATGCTGAACCAAGACTCTCAGACATGGGACAGAACTGCTACTTGCTCTCCCTGTGCCCAACCTGTCATGAGGTGCCCAGGAGGCATGGCAGGTGCTAGCCCTGGCCTGCCACCCCAAACCAGACGACCACCCCGACTCCATGGGGGCCGCCATTTTCCACATCTGGACTTCCCTCTCATCCCAATTCCACCCAGAAGAACAGACTATCACAGCCCGGATCATCAACACCCACCCTGCAGCAGTTGTTTTCCAATCCAGCCCAGGTATGCTGAACCAGAGACTCTCAGACATGGGGCAGAGCTGCTACTTGCTCTCCCTGTGCCCAGCCTCTCATTGAGGCCCCCGGGAGGCATGGCGGGTTCTAGCCCTGGCCTGCCACCCCAGCAGAACTTCACAACAAGCCAGACGAACCCCCCGACTTTTTGGGGGCTGCCATTTTCCACATCCGGCCTTCCCTCTCATCCCAACTTCACCCAGCAGACCAGACTATCACAGCCTGGATCATCGACACCCACCCTGCAGCAGTTGTTTTTCAATCTGGCCCAGTTATGTTGAACCAGAGACTCTCAGACATAGGGCAGAGCTGCTACTTGCTCTCCCTGTGCCCAGCAGCTCATGAGGTGCCCAGGAGGCATGGCAGGTTCTAGCCCTTGCCTGCCACCCCAGCAGAGCCTCACAACAAGCCAGACGACCCCCAGACTCCATGGGGGGAGCCGCCATTTTCCACATCTGGACTTCCCTCTCGTCACAACTCTACCCAGCAGACCAGACTATCACAGCCCGGTTTGCGCTGCTGCTAGCAGCTGAGCTGTTCATCAATAAATGCTTTATTTAGAGGTGACTACAAGAGTATGCCACCTGCACGGCAAGCCTGGCAAGCTGCTCGTGTTGTATTTGATATGCCAAATACCAGTAACATTTATATTAGGTCATTCCCATGACCTAATATAATGGTTTGAGGCTCTTTATGTTCCTGCAGCATGCAGATGCCTTTGGGTTCTACTAGCATGAGACAGGACATATGGAGCTATTACTGGTGCCACTCTAGCAAATAGATGATGAATGGGAAGATAGTGTTAGTGATAGTGATAGCATCTCATCATAGGGACATTAAATCCTTGTCTGAGGGTTTATTAAGCTGTTGTTGCAAGTTGAACCTTTTCTGTTAATGTTTTTGTTGATCAAGATTGGCTGGCATCATGGGGCTGGAGTGATAGTCCAGCGGGTAGGGCGTTTGCCTTGTACGCGGCCGGCCCATGCCGGCCCGGGTTCGATCCCCGGCATCCCATATGGTCGCCGGAGCACTGCCAGGAGTAATTCCTGAGTGCAGAGCCAGGAGAAACCCCTGAGCATTGCCGGGTGTGACCCAAAAAAGCAAAAAAAAAAATTGGTTAGCATTTACATTACTTCCCATCTATCTGTTAACTAAATCTTTGATAATAATGTTTGGAAATGTCCTGGTCTAGAATATCCAGAATATTTACCTGGATTCTCCAGTCACAGGTGCAGTGATGATTTAGGGATAGGGAAGCAGCTGCTGAAATTTGGTAGGGCTGGAGCTAACCCACTTTATTCCCAAGATGGCCTTGAGAAATCAGTCAGAAATAGGTGTCTGAGAAATTTTTTTCAGCTAGTTGACATCTTTGAGATTTATCTGAATCTCTGTAAGAAGGGCAGTTGATGAGCTTACATGGCAGCAGTAGTAGGATGTCTTGGTCGTATTCTTCGTGTAATGATTTTTTAGAGACCTTCTATGTAATATAACTAAGACTCTAAGATAAAACTTAGAAAAAATATCTGTAAGGGTCACTACTAATACTAATTTAGTCATATGTCAAAAATGTAATACATAACAGTAATATTTGCACTATATATATTTTGTACATTTCATAATAATATATTCTCACATATATGTAAATTAATATTTTCTCACGTTTGAGAATTGGTTGTGTTTGTATAATTAATTTTTAAATTTACCACTATATTACAAAAGAAACTGACTTGGGGAATATACAATTAGTCAAACAGGCAGGGTACTTACCTTGCACAAGGCTAACCAGGTTCTATCCCCCAGAGCTCCCATATGGTCGTCCAAACTTCCTGAAGTGATTCCTGAGTAGAAAGCCAGAGGTAAGCCCATAGTGCATTCAGGTACTACCACAAAGCAAAATAATACAATTCAAACCTAACTTTCAGGCTATTCACTGGTATTTGCTGAAATCGTTTTGTAACTTTTTCATAATCTATTTTTCCAAAGTTAGGAAATAAGTCTGAGATACTCACTCTTCATTAAAACATGAATGGACTGTCAAAAATAAGTTTTTAATGAAAACATTAGGAAACATTTAATTATTCTAAGTGAAAATTGCCAATAACAAATAATATTTAAACCAAATAGTTACTACAAAATTACAAACAATTAAAGAATATTGTTCCTATTAATAAACTAAATGGATATACAATCTGCACCTTATTTATTATTCAGGTGAGAAGAGAAATTAAGCACATTTTGTATTTTCTAAAATTGTAAGCACAGCTGTGCTAGAGTGGTAGTACAGGGGGTAGGGCGTTTGCCTAGCATGCAGCTGACCTGAGCTCAATACCTGGCATCACATAGGGTCCCCAAACACCCCGAGTGATTCAAGTGCAGAGCTAGACTTACAGTGAGTAACTGGTTTCTTGATGGTTCTGTCACTTGAAGTCCTGCAATGACCTCAATACATTATCCGTCAAAGTGCCAAGCTATTTAGGGGTCTGGCGTTCTCTAGTGTCAGCGAGAGGAAGCTTTCTCACTGGCTGATCATCTGCATGTAGGTCTCTGATGCCCTTTCCTCTGTCTCTGCTTGATGATTCTTGCTGCTCTTTATCTCTCTGATTTTCCGGCTATTCTCAGGTGCATGGAAACTTTTGCTTGCTTTTCCCATTGTCATCTAAATAGCTGATTGGAGAAGGTCAAAGAACAGCAAAACTACTATACCTCATGGATGAATGAGCAAGCACAGGGTCGAGAGGAAGCTACTGAGCCTTTGACTATGTAGTTTTTGGGTCCACAGTCCTTGCCTTTATCTTTTTTGACCTGCTCCATCTGATGTAGACAAATTTAAAAGGTTCTATTTTATTTAACAGTTTACCAGGCACCTCTACCCTGTCCCTCTACTCCACCATTGAACTTCAAAGCAAGGTAGTAAGTTTCTAGGTCTAGGGAAGCCCCATTTTGTTTTTACTGGCAGAAAAGGATCAATCCCTGGCCTGTTAAACAGAAAGGAACCTAGATACCCTGTCCTCTGTGGACTCTTAATCACCATGAAACTGGCAATCCAGAATAAAATGGATAACTTGGCTCCTTTTTATCTTCAGATGAAGGACCTCCCATAAGCCACACCCTAAAACACATCACGTTGATCCCTAAGGGGGATCAACATCAAACCTTTTTTATCATACATAAAAAAGAGTCTAGACCCAAACCTGGGTAAAAGACTGTGGATTCCAGAGGAACATGGCTTACAATCTCTGCATCCAATATCCCATGCCTTCATTACAGTAGTAAATAGAGCTAGCACTATACTTTGGCTATTGTAAAACTGCTTTAGCTGCTATGTGCATCCTGAATTCGACATGTCCGATTAGTATAAAAAAATTCTGATATCTATTGTTGCAGGACTCATCTAAGAGCCCCCTTTCTCTACCCTATGGAGGTTTTTCCAGGCGGATCTTGGATCAAGACATTAGCATATAAAAAGATATTGGGTGAGGTGCTGGGAAAAATTACCTGAGGGCATTTGACCCTTCCTGCCAGGGGAAGTTACTTTTGGCTTGCAGCTTCTCCCAACTCTTCTGGGAGGCTTTGAATTAGCTCTGGGTCCTTGTACATTTCTATAGAGCTATTTTCTTGTTTTCATACTAGATAGCCCAGCCCAGAATGGGCTGGGCTGGAGAGTTTGGGAGGACTTCTGGCTATAAGATAAGCTGCAAGAAGAAAGAAGCACTCTTTTTTTTCCCCTTTTGCCATTTCGGCTTCCCTTGGTGTTTTGCTTCTCCATCCTCTCCATTCTCTGTTGGGCCTCAACACGTGGTGGCAGCCATTTTGGCCTGCACCTGGCTGGGGCCTAGCTGGGAACCCAGAGTCCAGAGGTTTTCCCTGCTCTTGGATTGTATATTGGAAACTGTGATAGTAAAGCCGTTTTAAAACTGCATCGGATTCCTGAGTTTTCATCCATTCCTCACCGGCTTCAGAGGTAGAAAGAAACTCACTTCCTGGCACTGACGGGGACCCCAGCGACACTCCCATACAATCTATGACATCAAATTTTCTGAACAGTGCAGTTTAAGTACATAGTTTGGGGTCCATCCCTGATGTCCAGGCCGCTCAGTCTCCTTTACCTGTGTATGAGGTGTCTTACCCCCGTCTCCTCATTGGCGTTCCCAGTCAAGGCTCTCACCCCGGTCCCTTTTGCTGTTCTCATCTTTCCACTAGATGATGGAGCTAGTACTGGACCTTCCGATATATGATGTCACTTATCCAGTTCCATGTTACTTTGACAAGCTCAGTGTCCTTCACTGTCCTTCTAGTCTAAGGTCTGCTACCCAGTGGTCTCTCACTAGGGATTCTTGATTGGTCTCTCAAGGCCTGTCACCTTGCATCTCTTGGGCCATTTGGTTTTACTTTATTATTAGGCTACATGGATGGCATCTGCTGTCTCTCTGTCTCTCTCTCTCTCTCTCTCTCTCTCTTTGTCTCTATGTCTCTCTCTGGGCATCTGCCTGAGCACATTTGAGAGGCAAAGAGGAATGGGGTGGGGGGGACCACAGGTAAGAACTGTGTCTTCGCTTTTAAGTGTTCCAAATGTTGCCTCTTGCTATTACTGTAATCCGACTACCCCTCATATCATGGAGATTTTAAATGACTAATAGTCAGTACAAGATTATCTGGTGCCATTCATTCCTCTCCCCCCCCCACCTCTGCTTTAACATGAGCATTCAGAGTGCTTGAAAGCTACCCACTAGGTTCATTTAACAATTTACATTAAGAAAAGACAGGAATTTTCTTAAATTCTTTATTCACCCCTAGAACTTAGTTTTCTTGCCCAATGAAAAGATCTGTTACACAAGTGAGTACAATAAATTCTGCTTCAGAGAACATAGTTGAATACTAAAGCAGTGCATAGTGTTTCAAACTGTCCATATTGACATAAAATAAGTTATTATGCCGTAATTGACTCATGGTGGAGGGAAGGTGTAACAGTGGTGGGATTGGTGTTATAACATTGAATGACTATAACAAGTTATCATAAATAACTTTGTAATAAATAAATAAGTGAATAAATAATATAATCAGGTCAGTTAATAACATCTACCTATGTATGTAACTTGAAGACTTGATGCTTCAGTGAACAGTGAATCCAGAAATTTGAGAATGCACGTTTAATTCTGATATGATTTAAAATATGAACATTTTGTTATTTTTTATTCTGTTCCAATGTACTATTTTTAAATTCTCAACTTTTTTGTTTGTTTTGAAACTTGGTGAGTATTCTTATCATACATAATTGAAGTATAAATGTCACAGTATTTCCTTGAAAACAAATGCCAATTAAGGTGAGAGATGTTGGGAACAGTAGCAAGCTCAATTCATTTATCATAACATATTCTGACCTTTTCATTATTTTGGTGGTAATTATTCTGTTTTTGCAACCAACAAAAACCCAGATTGTTTGATAC
>JAJIBD010007192.1:0-82350 GCA_021461705.1 Cryptotis parvus | reverse complement strand
ATGCAAAACGCTTCCTGAGGGTGCCCAGGTCCGTTTGCAGCGTTGGCAGCCTGGGGAGCGTGGCGTGGCCGCCCTGTCCTGGCGGGGCTCCTCCTTCCTGCTACAGGAGGCGGGGGTATGAGGCTGGCCCCCAGGCCTGCGGGCAATGGCTGACGAAGGCTGCGCTGGTGCATCTCTGCAGCGCTGCTGGCCGCTGGCCGGCTCCCAGATGCCAGATGTAAAGCGCCTCTTGGTCCCTAGGACGGCTGTGGCAGTACAGACGCTTGGCACATGCCCGGAAATGCCAGTTTGACCAGACACTGCCCTGGGAGGGTTGGAATTCGTCCTTCCTGAGCCCAAAGCTCCGTTTGTTTCTTAGTGGCCGTGACCATGTGGCTTTCTGTCGGGTGGGAGAAAGGAGCTGGCCGGGCCAGCAGCTCCTTACCAGACTTCCTGTTCCTCTGTTCCTCCCCTCAGGCTTCCTACCCCAGCCCCCTGTGCCACAGCGCCGCTTCCCTGAGCGTCCCCGAGCGTGGAGACAATCGCGCTTTTAGTTTTTAACCCTCGAGGTGTGATGTGTTCGGCTCCTAGGAGGAATTCCCGGTGTTTTTCTGTTTTGTGAGAGTTGCTGTTTGATTGAGTGGTACGAGACAGATCAGAGACGGGGTGGGGGAGGTGGTCGTGGGGGTGTGTGTTGGGGGCGGGGGGCCTTCCCATACACAGCCTGTGGCACAGGCCACAAGCCCAGATCACCTGGCTGGAGTGTGTGAACAGGAAATAGAGTGTGGCTGTCCAGGGCAGCAGAGAGAGCTTAGGAGGTGGGGGAGTGTGGGCTGCGTGTTGCGGGCGTGTTTGAACACCCAAGGCCTCCCCCTCCAGCACAGAGCCAGGAGCAGCTCTGAGCACTGCTGGGTGTGGCCCTAAACCAAAGAGGAAGGAAGGAAGATGGAAAGAGAGATAAAAAATAGGAAGGGACGAAGGAGGGAGAGAGGAAGGGAGGGGAGCAAAGAACAGAAAGCAAGAGTAGGAAAAGAGGAATGGATGGAGGGAGGGAAGGAAGGGAGAGAGACGGAGGGAGGGGAGGGAGGAGGATGGAAGGAGGGAGGAACGGAAGAGGAAAGGGGAAAGTGTTGCGGACAGAATCTGAGTTGCAGGAATTCATACCCTCTGGCCCCTTTCTGGTCACTTCTTACAAGTGGGATGTGGCTGGGGAGGTTTCGGGGGGACCTTCTGGCCCCACAGTGAAGCTCAGCCCTGGAAGCAATGTTGTTCCCAGTGATCGGAAACTCTGATTCTTGGGAGGAAAGACAGGACAGGAGCGGCAGCATTTGTGCAGGAGCTGCTGCCGTGCGCCCGAGGCTGGGAGGGTGCTGCAGGCAGGTGGGCAGCTGGCTGCAGCCTTCGCGGGCGTGGGCCCAGGGGTGCCCCGGAGCAGAGAGGCGGAGTTGAACTGGGAACTCCCAGCCCCAACTGGCTGCCAACCTTGAGTGGAAACGGAGCTTTGGCCCCTGCGAGGAAATACGTGCAGATCCGTGCTCAGGGAGAGCCCGTGGACCCCGGTGCCGCACAGGCCAGGTGCAGGCTGGGGTGGGGGTCTCGGCTCTAGGCTCCCCACTCTTCTGGGAGGTGCCGGTGCCCTTGTCACAGGTGCGTGTCCTTGTTCTGTTTGTGAAGAGCATGGAAACTGGTTCTGGGCCCCCGCGGATCCTCCTGCTGGAGGAGACCCCCTTGGCGGGACCAGGCACCCAGTGGCCCTTCCCTTCTTAGCCAGCCGAGTGGCACCTTTCTTGGAACAAGATTCCAGCAGTGTAAAGGGCGAGACGGCAGCAGGCCCAAGAGACAGCAGAGAGATAAGGCGCCCATCGCATGGGTTCGGTCCCCAGCACCTCTTAGGGTGCAGAGCAGGAGTGAGCCCTGAGCACCGCCGGGTGGGGCCCCTCCTGGACAGTGATGAGCCAGTCCACAGAAACTCCACAGTGCCGCGGTTAGTGCTAGCCAGACCCTTGGCTTCCGTCCTGGCTTATATTTATTTAGCGTAGTTCGGCTTGGTTTGGTTGGGGGCCACACCCAAAGGTGCCAGGGTTTAACCTCTGGCTCTGTGCTCTGCCATCATTTCCGATGGCTCTCAGAGAGCCCCGTGGGGTGCCATGGTAAACTATGGATCAGCCACGTGCAAGGCAAGCATGCTGGCCCTGTTCTGCGCTCGGCTGGCGACTCTGGCCTTCGGGAACTGTCGGCGGTGTGATGGGATTTCAGGAATGTGGTATCGGAGCTGCTCGGGCTCACAGTGCTCTCAGCTCCCGCCCCCAGGCCCCTCGCTCCTCCCTCTCTCTGCCCCGTACATTCCACCAACCCTCATGCTGGAATGGGCTTTTCCATGCCCGTGATGGGGGGTATCCTTGGGGACCTCTCGGCCCCTGGGGTGGGCCAGTGCTGACAGCAGGGGCGTGAAGCTTCCCTGGGGAGAACTCATCAGAGTCTCTGGATCTGGATTTTCTTTTTGGGTCACACCTGGTGATGCTCAGGGGTTACTCTTGGCTCTACACTCAGGAATTACTCCTGGTGGTGCTCCGGGGAACCCTATGGGATGTCGGGGATCGGACCTGGGTCTGCTGCATTTGTGGAGGGCGAACACCCCAGCTGTGGTCCTATCGCTCCCAAGGGGGTCTGGGTTTCTGTCCCTTGCCCTGAGCCCCTCCCACCTCCCTTCCTCTGCTCTCTGGAAGGATCAGGAGGAACATGGAGCCTGGTCCTTTCTCCAGAACTCCCCTCACGCCCAGTGATGGGGCGTCTGCGTACTTCAGATGATCTGAACCATGTGCATCTCCTACCAGAATCTGTGAGTGACACCCCAAAAGGCAAAGTCACGAATAAAACTTTCTGTTCTGGGTGCCCGCAGCCCAGCTTGCTGCGTCTTTAAATAGTGTCAGGTCCGGCGTGCCGAGAGAAAGGTGTTTGTTAAGGCTTCGCCATAATGGCAGGCTGTCTGCGAGATAAAGTTCACGGGAACCTCCAGAGCACTAATTACCCCTCACATCACCCCAGGGGCGGGGAGACGTGTTATTAGCGTGTGACTCGCACAGCTGGGTAAATCAAGGCACAGAGACAGCCAAGTGGCAAGTCCCTAGACAAGGTCACGGTCTGCGGTGGAACAGGAGAGAAGTTACTGTGCTGACGTTTGTTTCTTCCCGCAGTGGAGACTGTCTGCATTCTGCAGATTTCTCCAGGAAGCCCGGTGGAGGCACGGCCGCAAGGAAACGGTCTTTAGTGGCCTGGAGTCCGGGGGTGCTGGGGGTCTACCTGAGTCCGTATCTGGGGCCTGGGGACAGGGGAGGAGAGGCCCTTCCCTGACCTCTGCTGGGGTTAGGGACAGGTCAGCTGTTTCCAGCCGTGCTCATGCAAAGGCCCCCGTCCTCTCCCAGCACCGGAAACAGAAACAGCAGTTCTGAGATCTTGGTTCTTGCTCCTGGTCGGGAGCCACACGCTGGATTGGATGGAGCCTGCCCCGGCTCCCGGCTCTCCGTCACTGGCTTCTCCCGCAGCCCACTTTTGCTCTGTTTGTTTGTTGTTGACTCTTTTTAAAATTGAATCACTTGAGATTCACAGTTGCAAAGCTTCTCACGGTTGGGTTTCAGTCCTGCGATGTTTCAACACCCATCTCACTGCCAGTGTCCATTTTCCGCCACCAGTGACCCCAGTTTCCCTCCCACCACCCCCAGCGTGAGAATTCTTTCACACCGCAGGAGATCGGCGTAGACAGGGCAGTGGGCGAGGCCTGGGTGGCCACCGGGTTGCGTAACTGTCGTGCTCCGAGGCGGGGCTGGCTGTCTCGTCCCCTGCAGACACCTCCTCTGTCCCGCCTCCAGTCCCCAGCAGCCACTCCTCACCCACGGGCAGGCAGTGTGGACCCAGGGGCCCCGGTGGGTGTCTGGGACCAGGCGCCTGTCTCCTGTGTCTGCCGCCTTCCTCCTGGGCTAGAGCCGTGTTGCTAGAGCCCGTGGGAGGGAGGATGACTCGGCTCCTTGCTGTGACAGGTGAGTGTCCTGCCCCCTCTCAGCTGCTCCAGAGGGCCTCACACGGGCTTCCTCCTCCCGGCGGGCCGGGTACCCCAGCGGCTCCTGTGGCCTGGCTGGTTTTGAAGGTTTCTTCTGCCCAGGTTTAGCCTCCAGCATCCATATGGTCCCCTGAGCACCTCCAGGAGTAATTCCTGAGTTCAGAGCCAGGACCCAAAAAGAGCCAATAATAATAAAAAAATTAAAAGGGGGGCCAGAGTGCTAGTATAATGGGGAGGCATCGCCTTGCACGCGACCAACCCCGGCATCCCATATGGTCCCCAACCACCGCCAGGAATAGTTCCCTGAGAGCAGAGCCAGGAGTAATCCCTGAGCATGCCGGGTGTGACTCAAAAAACAAAAATAAAAACAAAGGAACCGGTTTCTTCCTTTCGTTCTTTCATTCTTCTTTTTATTGAATCACCATGAGAGACCATTATAAAGCTGTTCGTGGTTGGGTTTCAGTCATACAGTGCTCCAGTGCCCATCCCGCCACCAGTGCAACATTTCCCACCACCAATGTCCCCAGTATCCCTTCCCACCACAACCTGCCTCTATAGCAGGCATCTCTCTCTCTCTCTTTTCTCTCTCTCTTTTCTCTCTCTTTCTCTCCCTCTCCCTCTCCCCTCTCCACCTCCTCCCTTTGGTGCATTGTGGTTTGCAGAACGAAATGTTTCTTATCTGTTAGAAAATCTGTCTCACTGGCTGTACTTTTGGTGAATGAGCGCTGAGCACTTCCCCAATTCTTACTGTGGTTGCCACAAAGTTGTTGGGTTATTTTTTTCTGCGCTGAATAACCCATTGATTATTTCCATTATTTCGCTTAAATGGTTTAATTTCTCTTCTGATGCACTTACTGATGGTGATGAGTAACGTTTGCCTGATGACAGCAGAGGGCACAGAACATGTGATTGAAGGAAGGCGTCATAACCTTCTGCACGGTGAA
Source organism: Cryptotis parvus (assembly GCA_021461705.1). NCBI lineage: Eukaryota > Metazoa > Chordata > Mammalia > Eulipotyphla > Soricidae > Cryptotis > Cryptotis parvus. Next base: position 77,373 of record JAJIBD010007192.1, on the reverse strand, counting down.
ATAAAAGCATGGAGAAACTGTAGAGGAATTGGAAAGTAAAAACCACCTCTGCTCGCCAGAGTTTGCAGGCTGGAATGCTGGAGCCGAGCATTAGGAAGTTTTTCTGTGCACATGAACCGATGTGCTCTTGGCATCACGATCCGCTGTGCCTTGTGGGCATTAATGCATTTTTATAGCTGTGGGCGAGGCGCGGAGAGCTGGGGGAAAATTCTGATTCTGTACTTGCAGAATACTGTAGCCTCCCATGGCAGAATACTGTAGCCTTCCCCGGCAGAATACTGTAGCCTTCCACGGCAGAATGCACTGTAGCCTTCCACGGCAGAATACTGTAGCCTCTCCACGGCAGAATACTGTAGCCTCCCACGGCAGAATACTGTAGCCTCCCCACGGCAGAATAGTGTAGCCTCCCCTCCCACGGCAGAATACTGTAGCCTTCCACGGCAGAATACTGTAGCCTTCCACGGCAGAATACTGTAGCCTCCCACGGCAGAATACTGTAGCCTCCCCACGGCCAGAATACTGTAGCCTTCCCACGGCAGAATACTGTAGCCTCCACGACTGCTCCACGGAGAATACTGTAGCCTCCATGGCTACAGAGATAATATAACCAGTAAGGAAGGCACCTAACTAGGGTTTGGTCCCTGGCACCACGTATGGCCCCTGAGCACCTCTGGGGGGTCCTTCCTGCCACACACACAAAAGGGAAAACTAGTAAATGTAAAAGGTGGCCCGCAGGGGATTATCCAAGTGAAAACTTAAATCATGTATTGTAGATTTTATGATCTCTTAGATTCTATTTTTTTTTCTGTCTTTGTGAAGATTTCCTTTTCAGAGTTGTCATTCAGAGGGGGCACAGCGGGTGATGATTTATCAGCTAGAGCGCCCTTGAGTCCGAGATGAGAGACCCAGTGAAGTCTGCTCCGTGGCAATCTGTTGGTTTTCTGAGTCCCACTCGGCAGTGCTCAGAGCTGACTCCTGACTCTGTGCTCAGGGGTTTCTATTGGCAGGGCTCAGGGGAGCCTCTGGTACCAGGGATCAAACCCGACTAGCTGCGTTCAAGCCGGTGCCTTTCTGCATGCTGTCCCCAGCCCTCTGCGAGGTATGAGTGCTTCTTCCTGTTGCTTGGATGAGCAGTTCATAGTGTGTGTGGGGGGGCTCCCAAGCAGTGCTCGTGCTGGGTCTGGCTGAGAGCAGCGGCTCATCTCCTCAGCCCTGTTTCTGATGGAATCACCGTCAGATACACAGTTACAGAGTTGTTCATGATCGGGTTTCAGTCATACGACGTTCCAGCACCCGTCCCTCCACCGGTGCACACTTCCCACCACCACTGTCTCCAGATTAACCAGCTCTGAGGCTCAGGAGAGTGCAGGTGTCTGACTCCCAGAGCAGGGCTCGGGGTGTGTGTGGAGTGTGGCTGGTGCTGCCCCTCACTGCTCGTGCCCGGCGCCCCTGGGGAGCAGAGCCCGTCCCTCGCCGTGGTCACCGTTATTCATTTCTCTACCAACGTGCTTGTGGCACCGCCTTCAGGGAGCAAATGTTCCCTCGCTTCTCCAGTTTGGTGTTGGCCTTGGGCTCGGTGTCATCTTGAGACCTTTGGCGCGACTGGAGTTGTTATGAGAACACAGATGGCGTCTCGGCTTCTCAGCCGAGCTTCTGGAACCTTCTGTGGCAGCTGGCATCAGGGCCCTGGCTGCCTCCTGTCGTGCCCCTTGTTTCTAGACCCTGCCAGCAGCCATGGTGTGCGTGCATGTGTGTGTGTGTGTGAGTGAGAGAGAGAGAGAGAGAGTGTATCTGTGTCTGTGTGTGTGTCTGTGTAAGATTTTGAATCTGTGCATCTAAGTGTGTCTGAATGGGTGTCTGTGTGTGTTTGTGTGAATGTGTGTGTCTATGTGACTATATGAGTCTGAATCTATGTGTGTCTGAGTGTGTGTCTGTGTGTGTGTCCGTCCCTGTGAGGGTCTGAGTCTTTGAATCTGTGTGTCTGTGTGTGTGTCCGTGTGAAGGCTGGAGTCTGTGAATCTGTGTGTCTGAGTGTGTGTATGTGTGTGTCCATGTGAGTGTATGTCTTGGTATGTCTGTGTCCCTGTGAGTGTGTGTGTATGTGTGAGGGTGTAAGTCTGTGTATCTGTGTGTGCCTGAGTGTGTGTATGTCCATATGAGTGTATGTCTCTGTTCGTGTGAGATTCTGTGTATCTATGTGTCTGAGTGAATGTGTGTGTGTGTGTGTGTGTGCATGCGCCCTTCCCCAGTGCCTTGTGGGTGCTGCCATCTTCCCAGTGGTGGCTCCTGGTGTTTCTGTTTTTACGGGAATGCCAGGGGTGGAGCTTGAGGGATTTGCCCCTTCTGTTGGGAAGGCTGGGGGGTGACACGCCCGGGTCAGAGCCAGTGATGGCCGAGCAGGTAGCAGGACGGCTGCCCTCTGCGGAGACACTGTGTGACACAGAAGAAGGGGGGCAAGCGGGCTCACCTGGGGCAGTGCCGCGTGCCAGTCGGTGGGCACAAGGTGACCGTCAGCTGCCCGTCTGCTCTGCCCCTCAGCCCCGGTGCTTGGGGGAGTGCTTCCACTGGGACATGCTTCCACTGGGAAATGCTTCCATTGGGAAATGCTTCCATTGGGAAATGCTTCCTTTGGGAAATGTTTCTAATTGCAGCCTTCCCAGCTGCTTGTTAATTTCAAGCGCATCTTGTTCGTTTCCCTTGTTAATTTCCACCTAGTCTTGTTGATAGCAACAGATAGACCTAAGCGGCAGATCCAAAGGGATGCTCTGAATTTCCCTTTTCTCTGTTTACCACAGACTGGAGCAAGTCTAAGGTCAGAGGCGCAGGGACCTGCCCTGGGGGGGGGGTCCCATTACCAGTCTGTGGAGCAGCTTTGGGGGTGGAGGGGAAGGATAAATTTACTCGCACCGGCAGCTGGTGCCCGGGCGTGGGCGAGGCGAGGCTGCGCTCAGGCGCTGCTGTGGAAGAGGATGCCAGGCCGGGCTGCTGGAAACAGCTTGGTAAGAAAGTGCCGGGTCTGACCTGCCCACACTTGGTAAGTTCTGCGTCTGACCTGCCCACACTAGGTAATTTTTCAGCCCAGTGCTCCTCTGATGAACCTACTTAGTTCTCATTTCTCCAGCAGAAGGGTGCGGGGTGGGGGCAGAGCGGAATGCCCCTTTCTCAGGCTCCAGCCTGGGTCCAAGTCTGGGCAAAATCTGCAGCAGCCCTGACCGTTGCCCACCCATCCTCCTTGCCCTGGGCTTGGCTGGGGCTTGGCCTTGATCTTCACATTGCCCCTGAAATGGGGGCTGGAGCCATAGTATAGTGGGCAGTGTGTTTGCCTTGCACGCAGCCAGCCCAGGTTTGGTCCGTATCTTCTGAGCACAGCAGGAGTAATTCCCTGAGTGCAGAGCCAGGAGTATAACCGTGTGTGACCCAAAGAGCCAAAAAAATAAGAGGAAAGGAGGGAGGGAGGAAGGAAAGAAGAGGAAGGAAGTAAGAAGGAAGGAAGGAAGGGAAGGAGGGAAGGAAGGAAGGAAGGAAGGAAGGAGGAGGGAGGGAAGGAAGGAAGGAAGGGGAGGGTAGGAAGGAAAGGAAGGAAGGAAGGAAGGAAGGAAGGAAGGGAAGGAAGGAAGGAAGGAAGGGGAGGGAAGGAAGGAAGGGAAGAGGAAGGAAGGGAGGAAGGAAGGAGGGAAGGAGGGAAAGAGGGGAAGGAAGGAAGGAAAGGAAGGAAGGAGGGAAAGAGGGAAGGAAGGAAGGAAGGGTGAAGGAAGGAAGTGAAGGAAGAAGTGGAGTGCAGTAGTCCCGGGACCCTGCTGGTGTGTCCTGGGAGCTCCAGGCTTGTGGGGCGGTGCCTCTACCCTTCCTGCCCACCCGAGGGCGGTGCCTGCATCCCTCCCGTCCATGCTAGCACTTCAGAGAGACTCCAAAGGGCTTCCAGAGTTCCATCCTGGACTCTGACTTATGGATGGGTCCCTGGTATCTGCCCCAGGTCTGTGCGGTGCCTAGGTTGGATTTGAAGGGGGGCTTGTCAGTGGGTAGGGCCCGGGGGTCCAAACTGCCGCCTTGGCAGGCCCCGCCCCGCCTGTGGGCTCAGCACCCTCCCGTCCTGAGGTACCCCAGGCCTCTTTCGTCATTGTAACCCCTCCCTGGTGCTAGTCCTACCCCCCCAAGTCACTTCACACCTGACTACTGAGAATATAAAGACCACACAGGTTGCTGGGCTGGAGCCATAGCACGTGGATTGGGTGTTTACCTTACACACCACCAGCCCGGGTTCAATCCCGGCACACCGTGTGGTGCCACGAGTAAGCCCTGAGCACAAGCCACAGGTGCCCAAAAATACAGAATAACTTGTTACTGTGGGCCTGATCCCCGTGTGAGACAGCGCTTATGGTGGGGCAAGGGTGGGCTTGTGTGGGCTCCTGGGGAGTTCTGGGGAAGGGGGGCTTGTGGGGGGATATCCTATGTGTGGGGGCTTGCGTGTGTTCATGAAGACCAGCTTGAGAGGGCACATGGGTCTGACTCATGGGGAGGTAGGATTGTGTGGTGGGGGATCTTGTGTATGTGGGGTGTGTGGGGCTCCTATATGTGTGTTATGTGTGCGTTCCTCTGTGTGTGTGGGGGTTTGGGTGTGGGCTCCTGTTGGGGCAGCTCCTATGTGTGTGTGTGTGTGTGTGTGTGTAGGCTCTTGTGTTTGTGTTCCAGTGTGTGTGTGTGGGGAGCTCCTGTGTGTGTATATATGTGTGAGTTCCTCTGTGTGTAGGGGCTCCTGTGTATGTGTGTGTCTGTGAGGGGCTCCTGAGCGTGTTTGTGGGGTTCCTATGCGTATATATGTGTGGTGATTCTCTGTGTGGGTTTCTTAGTGTGTACTTGTGGGGAGGCTCCCTGTGTGTGTTCCTCTGTGTATGTGGAGCGTGGGTTCCTGTGCGTATGTGCATATATGTGGGCTTCTGTGTGTGTGTGCTTGTGTGGGCTCCTGTGTGTGTGGCGTGTGTGTGTGTGTGGACTCCTGTGTATGAACTCCTATATATTGTGGGGGGCTCCCTGCGTGTGTGCCCCCTGCCCTGATGGTCCCGGGCAGAGGCTGCGCCCACTGGTCTCACATGGGTCCGCCCTCCCCAGTGCCCCTGAGGGCGCACAAAGCAGGCTTGTGCCTTAGCACAGGTCTTCGCCCTCCTCGGTGGCTGCCCCTCCAGCTGTCCCAGGCCGAGCTCATGCTCTGTGGGCCACACTCGGGATCCGGGAACGTCCCCCGCCACCTCTGCCAGGTCCCGGCATGTCCTCTGTCCCTGCCTTTCCCGGGAGCGGGATTCCCGACTGCAGCTGACAGGGCTCCGGGCCGTTGGCTTCACCTGGTGGAGGCGGACAGGTGGAAGGAGGCGGGGGCTGCTGCTGCCCTCCGCCAAGCACTGACCCTGGTGGTGGTCAGACCGTCTGTGGTCTGCGGGGCGGGGACCAGGGCGGCTGCATACCCAACCAGACGCCTTGTTCTGTCTCCTCCAGACTCTTTGTACCATCCTTAGCTCCTGGAAAAATCCTGTTCACTGCTTGTTTGTTTTTGCTCCCACTGAGCGGTGCTCAGGGCTTGCTCCTGGCTCTGTCCTTAGAGATCACCCCTGGTAGGGGCTCAGGGACGGGAAACTGAGTCGGGGACTGGAACCAGGACTGCGCACATGCAGGACAAGCTCCTTAATCCGGATGGTGTTTCCGGCCCTGAGAAGGGTGTTGGGGGGTGGCTCTGTTTATTGTAGACGGCCTCTCGTCCTGCTTTGGTGTCACAGCTGGGCCGGTGTGCAGCGTTTCCCAAGTAGTGAGACTGAGCTCTGGGGTGGCCTGGGATGGTAGTAGCCTCGAGTGCGGATCTGCTTGTTCACTTACGCTGTGACACCAAACACCGCGCTGCAATGAGTGTTGAGCCACATACAAGTGTGACCCCTGTTAGACCGTGCTGGTGTCAGTGTAGTACAGAAAGTAGCGTTCCTAGGGGTCCTGCGTGATTCTTTCCCCTGACAAATGGTGGGAATAAAACAGGTCTGGGAACCTCTGCATTATGTCCTAGGTGATTGCCTCCAAGTTCTCTCTCTCTCTCTCTCTCTCTCTCTCTCTCTCTCTCTCTCTCTCTCTCACTCTAGCTCACTCTCTCACTCTATCACTCTCACTCTCTCTCTGTTTCTCACTCTCTCCCTCTCTCTTTCAAAGAGTTTAAACCATTTTTATTTTTCACATTTTGTGTTTTCCATTTGTTTGGAAAATGATGGAGGACCTAGTCTTGGCCAGCAAGATAAAACAGGCAAATTGAAAGGAGGAAACAAGATTATGAAATTCCTTTCATTCGGAAACTCATGGCAGCCAATATTTGTGCATAAATTTCATTTATCATCATGACAGAAAAGGAAATTGTGATCTGGTATTTTTTCAAAGAACTTCGTCAGCAGTATTCAACCCCCATAATTCTTAATTACATTGCTACATTTTATTCTTTTCTTTCTGGTCCAAGAGTGACCTAGACACAAATCTATGGCTCGCCAGGTTCCAGTTCTCATCCGATTCTGCTCACTTCCTTTCCGTCATTTTCTCACTTTCTTTTAAGTCTTTTTTCCAGACGATTCCCTATGCCTGACATGATGCAAATACACTGTAAAATAGTTGTCCTGCTGTATTACTTAAAAAAATGAGTTTCAGAGAAATAGTATAGTGGGTAGGGTACTTGCCTTGCATGTAGCCAACGCTGTTTTGATCCATGGCATCCCATAGGGTCCCCGAAAGCACTACCAGGAGTAACAGAGTGCAGAGCCAGGAGTAACCCCTAAGCATTGCTGGGTGTGACCCCCCCAAAAAAAAAAAAAAGCAAAAAAAGATGACAAGGAAAAAGTAGTCTGCATGTTTGGTATAAGTGCAACTGTAGGAGACAGAGCAATAGCACAGCGGGGAGGGTGTTGGCCTTGCACACGGCACACCTGGGTTCAATTCCCAGCATCCCCATGTTTCCCCGAGCACCTCCAGGAGTAATTCCTGAATGCGGATCCAGGAGTAATCCTTGGGGTAAAAATGCAACTGTTGTGGATATGGTTTCCATCCATGATGGGTTGAATGGCGGATGCGAGGCCCCACAAATCCAGGGACAGACTGTGCTGCTTTCACCCTGGCCATAGAATGGACAAAGGTTTGCTGTTCCCTGCCGTACTTTCCATTTAGGATGAAATTGTAGTTGAGCCCAGAAGGTGAAGCCTCCAAAGGAGCACGTGGTGGGTTATAAGAATCTGGGGTGTTGGATGACAGGCCCAGCTAGCTTGGGAGCGTTGCTGCTTAAAACCACTTACAGTTTACCTGTCCTTAAGCCAGGGTTCATGCAAATGAGATCTCTCTTCTGTGTAAACACTGGTGGAAGGCCTGGCAGTTACAAGAGTCATTTTGACTTTGAATCAGTAACTTCTGAAGTATTACTATAATCTCCACTATGATTTTGATGTTATCTAGATTGGGCACAGCTCCTCTTTATACCCACTGATCCCAGCGTGGGACAGTTAGAATTTACCAGGAGACCACCACCCCTGGCTATGTTGAGGATATCTAAGGTTAAGGAAGGATCATGCTAGTTTGCCCTCAAGCAGGCGAGCATGACCCTTTCAGTAAACAGAGGACAAGACACTCAGAATCACCTTGGTGCAGAACAGAAAAGAGATGGACCTTGTGGGTACCATCTAGATTACATGAAACCCATGAAATTATGGTGTGTTTCTCCCCGTGAATATACAGCCATTGAGATGAATTTCTTTATATCAGCTCTCCCTCTCTCTTCTCTCTCTCTCCAGTGTTTGGACATGAGATAATCTCAGAGAAAAGGACTAGTCCCTGGCATAATCATTTGTTTAGACCTGAAACAAGTATGGTATCATCTGGGTGGTACCACCCCTACTTCTACCCCTAGAAACTGATCTTTGTTGACAGGACCCTCCCTGAAGATAGGATTCTTTGTGGATATATAAGGGGGCTGACTTGAGGCACTGGGATCACTTTGGTGGGAGACTTGGGCCCGAGTGCATGGTCTAAGTTCTGACCAAGAGCTAGAGGTCTGGGGAATCCTGTTATTTTGGATTGTAGTGGCAGTTGCTACTAATAATTCAATTATTATTGAATTAGTAAAAGTCTTTTGGAACCGCGCTGGACTCGTGAGTTTTCATCCATTCCCTACTGGCCTCGGAGGTAGAAGGGAACTCATTTACTGATATTGTTGGGACCCCAGCAGCTCCCGGCACTGGGACACTGTAGCATTATTTATTTATTTAGTCAAAATACCCGATGCTCAGGGATTCCTCCTGCTCTGCACTCAGGAATTACTCCTAGCAGTGTTCAGGGACCATACGGGATGCTGGGGATTGAACCTGGTCCAGCCGTGCAAGACAAAGCCCTCCCCTGCTGGACCGTGGCTCCAGTTCCAGCATTAGGTGTTTTTTATTTGCCCAAACCAGGAGATCCTGGGAGACTTTGCCTTATTTTATTCAAAAATAGGGAGTTCATGGGGCGGAGCGATAGCCCAGCGGGTAGGGCGTTTGCCTTGCACGCGGTCGGCTTGTGCCGGCCTGGGTTTGATTCCCGGCATCCCATATGGTCCCCCGAGCACCGCCAGGAGTGATTCCTGAGTGCAGAGCCAGGAGTAGCCCCTGAGCATTGCCGGGTGTGACCCAAAAAAGCAAAAAAAAAAAAAAAAAAAAAAATAGGGAGTTCAGGGTCCGGAGCCATAGCACAGCTGGTAGGGCTGTGCCCTGCGCGACCGACCCAGGTTTAATCTCCAGCATCCCATATGGTTCCCCCGAGTACTACCAGGAGTAATTCCTGAGTGAAGAGCCATGAGTAACCGCTGAGCATCGTCAGGTATGAGCAAAAAACACCCCAAAATAGGGAGTGCAAACAGTGGTGGCGGTGCTTGACTCCTTGGTCAAGGGCCCTACTGGAGCGGTGCTGGCTCAGAATGGCCGGAGTGAGGGGGTGTCCCCTGCTGGGGCAGGACCTTCCCCTGGGTCCACGCTGGCAGGGGCTGTGAGTTGCATTAGTGCGAGCCCAGATGCGGCCAGGAAACCCTCGCTGTGCTGCTCCTGACCGCAGCAGTGGCCGGGCTGCTGCGTCCGCACTGGTGTGTGCACTGCTTTGAGTTTCGCCTTCAGAATCTCTCAACTGTGCGCTCCTTTCCCTGCAAAGGGCCACACTTACACCTGTTCCTGTTCACACAGATTTCAGCAACGTCCCCGACATCTCGACAGGCCTGAAAAGGAGCCAGACCGATGGCACGCTGGACCTGGTGGCCCGCGGGGAGAGGCCGGAGCAGAACTTCCGGGTGAGTCTGGGGCTTCCGCTGGACATCACCGGCTTCTCCGAGTTCACAGCCGCCGCGGCATTGTTGTGTGCTTCTCACCGGCCTGAAATTAGGTGGAAATCATTAGTCTAGGTTTCCTGTTTGGCTTTCGATGGAGGATAAAATTCCTTGTAACCCTTTATTTGGTGTGGTAAGAAATGTAAAACAAGGGCCGGAGCAGTACCACAGCACGGTGGGCATGTCGACTGGGTTCGGGTCCCCGGCATCCCATATTGTCCCCCCAAGCGAGCACCACCAGGAGTAATTCCTGAGTGCAGAGCCAGGAGTAACCCTTGAGCATTGCCAGTGAGACACACACTCAAGCACACGAAAAGAAAAGGGAAATGTGAAACAGAAAATGAGCTGTTCCACCCTTATTTTCAGTTCCACTGCCCTGGTATAAAGACCAGTGTTGTGTGACCCTTTCAGGGTTGATTTGACCACTATAAGTCCCGCCCAGAGAGAGAAAAACTTCTGGTTCACCCTTGGCCTGTGCCCAGGCAATTTCATTGGCATATTTGAGGCCGCTCCTTTACGTGGCTTTACGCAATGTTTGTCCCTTTGTGAGGGGACTGATGCCACACCGGGTGGGCCTCAAGCTCTTAGCAGGCTCTGTGGTGTGGGCTGTCGCTCCTGGAGGTGCCGACCTTGACCCTGGGCCGCCTGCATCCAGCCGAGTCTCCTGCCCGGGCCCTTTGCTTATGAGCTTATTTCACATTGCCTGTTTGCAGCGTGTCCACACGGAGCTGGGTCAGAACTTACTCTGGGAGAACTGGAGCGTGTGGCCGTGTTCTGTGCTCCTTTGCCAGTGTCTGTCCTGCCGGCGTTTGTAAATGCTGAGCATGCCCGAGCCACAGGCCCTGTTCAGGCTTTGCTTTCACGACTCCTTTGCCAGGAATGATGAAGTTACAAAATTTGCCTACAGATGGTTGGACATGGAGAGTATCACGTTGAGTGAAAATCACTGTATCTCTGTATCACTGTCTTCCCGTTCATCATCAATTTGCTCAAGCGGGCACCAGTAACATCTCCCTATGTCCTGTCTCATACTAGTAGAGCCCAAGGGCACCTGCTTACTCAGGAACATAAAGAGCCTCAAACCATTCCTTCAGGTCATGGGAATGAGGTCTATAATTGTTACTGGTATTTGACATATCAAATATGACATGGGTAGCTTGCCAGGCTCTGCTGTGTAGGTAGCATACTCTTGTAGTCACCTCTAAATCCAGCATTTATTGATGAACCAAGCAGCCATGAGAGCCGGGCTGTGATAGGCTGGTCTGCTGGATGGAGTTCTGATGAGAGGAAGTCCGGATGTGGGAAATGGCGGTCCTCATGGAGTGGGGGGGGTCGTCTGGCTTGTTGCAAGGCTCTGCTGGGGTGTCAGGCCATGACTAGAACTTGCCATCCCTTCCGGGTGCCTCATGAGCAGCTGGGCACAGGGAGAGCCAGTAGCAGCTCTGCCCCATGATTGTGAGTGAAAATAGCCAGAAGGAAAAGGATAGATATAGAATGAATGCATTCATTTGTGGGATATTAAAAATATATATATTATGAGACTAATATCCAAGAACTTGGCAAAGAGGAGAGAGAGACAGAGAGAGAGAGAGAGAGAGAGAGAGAGCGAGAGAGAGAGACAGCGAGAGAGAGAAGAAAAGTGTCTGCCATAGAGGCAGGCGGGGGTGGGCTAAGGAAGGTAAACTGGGGACACTGGTGTTGGGAAATGTCCACTGGAGGGACAGTGCTGCAACCTGGCTGCCGCCCTCTCATGACCAGCGTTGTAAGAGTCCATCTCACAGTGAGACCATTACAACAGAGAGTGACTCCTGGGCCACTCTCCTGAACTCAGGCACCTTCTGCACTGCTGCTAGTGGCAGATGGGGGGCTCCCTGCCCCCGGGCCTGTCGCACTCACTGTGAGAGCTGTGTGTGGCTCGGCCTCCCCGGCTGCAGGGAGCACCCCACCATGTGCCTGCACCCCTTTCCCTCTCGGCCCGCGTCTCTTCCTTCCTCACGTGCTCTGATCTGGTCCTCTGTCCAGTTTCTCTTGCTGAAATTGTCCACATTTCCAGCCAGCCCCCGTCCCACCTCTGCTGGTTTACTTGCTGGCAAAAAGCCATTTTTTTTTAAAGCAGTGAGTGCCGTTGCGTACCAGATGCCGTGTTGTGGTGCCTCGCCTCGCTTTCTGTTTCTGGCCTTACAAGGCAGGCGTGAGGGGAGGGAGGAGGGGGTCAGTGGTGAGGTCTGGGCTGAGGTCACTGAAGGCAGCAGCTTGTCCCAGGTGAAAATGGAGGAAATAAAGGGTCACCGCATGAGAACGGGGTGGGGGGTGTACGGAAAGGAAGCAAGGTCGGGAGAGGACCCAGCTGGAGTCTGAGAAGTGCCGCTTTCCAGCCACTCCCGGAAGAGGATCCCTCTCTGCTCTCACGGGAGGAGTGCACTAACGGTGTGTGGGGCCAGAGCAACAGCACAGCGGGAGGGCGTTTGCCTTGCATGCGGCCAGACCCAGGTTCCATCCCTGGCATCCTATAGAGTCCCCTGAGCACTGCCAGGAGTGACCCTGAACACTGCCGGGTGTGACCCAAAAATAAAAATAAACTCCTTTGGCTTGAGAATCCTGGTGGGTGACACTGGCCCCCAGGACTCTCGCCGGTGCTGAGGGGATATTGGAGATCACACTTGGAGCCTTAATTTGCCAGGTGTATACAGTAGCCCTTGGAGCTACCTTCTAGTCCCCATGTTAAAATTCTTTCAGGGAGAGGAGGTCTGGACTACACCAGGCATTGCTCAGGGGCTGCCCCTTGTGGTTAAGAGGTGCGGGATTTGATCCAGGGTGTGGCTGCAGCTGTGGGCTCTTATGCTAAAGTCTTTCGTTTTGGGGCTATACCCAGCGATGCCCAGGGGTTGCTCTTGGCTCTGCACTCAGGAATTATTCCTGGTGATGCTCAGGGGTTACTCCTTGCTCTTCACTCAGGAATTACTCCTGGCAGTACTTAGGGGTGCTGGGGATTGAACCCGGTTAGCAGTGTGCAAGGCAAGTGCCCTCCTGGCTATATTATCGCCCCAGTCCCTGGCCATGTCAAAGTTCTTAAGAAAGTTCTCCATGTTTCATCGGACGATTCGGGGCATGTTGTGTACACCGGCTCTCAGCCTGCTCTGTGCTGATCAAGGGAACATGCGGGGCAGACACCTTGGGCTTTGGGTTGTGTTGAGGGGCGAATGCCCGCCCCCCCACCTAGGAATTACTCCAGCGGTGCTCAGGGGTCACTTCCAGTCTTAAAACCTTCCGAGGAGAAAGCCAAGAACAAAGAGCAAACTTCAAGAGTAGGTTCGGATTGAAACTCTACCTCACGGCCGATGCTACTGCTCTGTGGTGGCGAGGGCATGGAGCGGAAGGTCTTACTGTGCTGCCGTGGCCTTTGTTCCTCGGGAAAGAGTCAGGGTGAGTGAGCGGAAACAGTGGCAGGGGAGGAGAAGCTGTCAGTGTGATCGGAGGAAGGCGTTCTGTTCTTGCTCTGCGCCTTCCGCTTTGGGCTTGGAACCAAACCCGGTGATGCTCAGGGCTCACTCCCGATGGACCACGTGTGGTGCCATCACACACATGGAGCCCGGGCAGCCCGGTACGGCAAGAACGTTATCCCTGTTCGTTCTCTGTGTGTGTTTCTCTCTGTGTCTCTGTCTCTCTGTCTTTCTCTGTCTCTTTCTCTCTCTCTCTCTCCCCCTCTCTCTGTCTCTCTCTCCCCCTCCCTCTCTCTCCTGTGCCGTTTTCTTCCAGCTTTGAAATCCACCAGCTCTTTTTTGAATCTCCAGGTAGGTGCTTGGGTTTGTCCTGTGCCTGCTAATGTGTGCAATGGGTGCTGAGCTTTTGGGGGTGCGGATTGATAACAAGGCAGGGGGCTACCCCCAGTTGATCACCCTTCCTGCTGGGCTGCTCGCTCTGCTCCTGGGTGAGGCATAGTCTTTTCAGAACAAACCCTGGTGGACCCGGGCTTTGGGGGACCCTCACGGTCTCCTCTGCACACTGTCTTGTGAGGAAGCTTTTCCCGTGGAAACCAAGTGCGGCGGGAGCTCAGCTGTGAGGGGGGTCTGACAGCCCCACTGCTTCTGCAGATGGCGCCTAATTGATCGCCTTCTCTCCATGCAGGGTGCCCATTACTGTCACCTCGCTTTGTGTGCCCGTCAACCTCTTGGAGTGGGGTTTTGCTGTTTTTTTTTATTTTTTCTGTATTGTTAGCAATTAGCTCGCACCATTGCAGCAGTTTGGAGTTGGAAAGAAAGAAATAATCTCTCTGGGCGAGGGGGCTGAGTTTCTGGTTGTTTGGGAGACTTGGGGTGTGTGCAGCAGCCTGCCCCCCCCCCCCTGTGTTCACGGCCCATGAGCTGGCTCTGAAGACGTGGCATTGGGTCACTCTGGTGTGTGCCCTGACACTGAGGCCCCCTGAGGTGCAGGCGCACAGCAGGGGGCTGGGGGCACCGAGGGAGGGGCTAGTTCTGGCTCCAACCACGGGTGCCGCCCAGGAGGCAGAGCTTGGGGGGGTGCTAGGATGTCCTCGTGAAAGCCTTGGGAGAACAGTTCGGGTTTTTTTTTTCATTGCCTGGGGATAAGAGCGAGCGAGAGCGTCTTACTCATTTCCGACTGCTTGTAATCTTGCCTCCCGAGGGAGAAGGTCGCCTTCAACTTTTCCTGCTTATGGGCAGTATGTAAGTAAACAGCACTTTGATTCTCGGGCATGTGGGCGCCAGAGGTGGGCAGGCTCGCAGGCTTCTCCGTCTGCAAGGTCTAAAGGCGTGGCTGCTGGGGCGGGTGCTTTTCGTTCATGACCCTGGCTCTGTGCTCTCCAGCCAGAATAGCAGGCTGGATATAGGTCCCCCACCCCACCTCCTAACCTCTTATTCTGTACCATGCTACTCTGTTACCTGGTCCGGGATGAATACAGGTGTCTTGAAATGCGTTTCTGAAAGAGATGCCACCCCAAAATAGAAAAGATAACAGAGTGAATGAAATTTCAAGTCCAGGCTCTGTGAGATCCACGTGAAAAAGGGAGAGGAATCGCCTGAAAGTGCTACATAATCTTTAGGCTTTGTAAAATGCCCTCGGAGTATCGCCGCGTAGGTGTCTGGGCTTAAGGCTGTCGAAGAAAAGGCACTAACGTAAAGCCCGCTTGCTACCAGGTAGAGCCCCTTTCGCTGGCATTGTTCCCGGTGAAGCCCGTTGTCAGATTTTTTAGAGGGGTTTTATGTAATTACCTAGTGTGGCTTTGGCAGCCATTCTCTCTGCTGTTTGTAGGCGTTGTGTTGCTGGAGCCGAGCGTGCTGAGAGTCCGGTTTACACAGCATGACAACCGTGTTGTGCTCTTTGCAACAGAATTGTGCTGTAAGATGCAGGCCAGCCTGGCCCGGCCCTCCAGGGGGAGGAAGGGGGCCTGGAGTTGGCGGGTGGGCTGGAGCCCACGGTGAGGCGTCCACAGTCCCGCCCGCCGCCCACTCAGCTGTACCTTGTGGTTCTTCCTGTGAGTTGCTTGTGAGAACTCGTGTGTCCGAAAAGCTCAGGGAAAGAAAATTGTGGAGCGCGTGGTGCGCTTTTCTGGCACCCGCCGAGGAGACCCTTTCTCCCTTCCCTTGAGTCTCCTGCGCAAGCTCAAGATCTGTTTGGGCATTAGAGGGTGGATTAGAGGGTGGATCTGCTGCCGAGTTAAGCTCAGCTAGAATTTAGTTAACAGTTAGCATGTTTCAGAGGCTCCGATTCAGGAGACAGATAGAATTGGGCTGTTTCCACTGTTCTTTATTTTGCCTTCTCCTGGCGGTGCTCTGGGACTCACTCCTGACTCTGTGTTCCAGAATCACTCCAGAAGAACCTTGAGGAGGGGGGCGTACGGGGTGTTGGGGATTAACCCCAGGTTAGGCGCCTACCCTGCTGTTGCTGTGGCCTGCTGACTGCACACCTATTTCTGTCTGTGTGTTGTCTCCCGTGAGCCCTGCATGCATGCATGTAGAGGTGGTGTCCTCGGACGGAGCCACCCACTAGTCCTGAGAAGGGTCTGGGGTCCGCCTGCTCCGCCCGCAGGGGGCCGTGAGCTGGGATGGTTCCCACCGAGCCTTGTGTTCTGGGGAAGTCTTGAGTGCGGGAAGTCTGGGTCCAGGAGGCCAGGGTCGCCCCTCTGTCCACCTTTCCACTCCCAGGCCCCCTCGTCCGCCAGGTCAGCCACAACCCCAGCGGCCTGTGTGCTCCAGAGGATCGCGAGCAGAGTTTATTTGGATGAGCAGAGAGAGGGTGAGGCGCTCAGGAGAGCATGAGCACCCCTCCAAGGGCAGAGGGAGCCCCCGCACCCGCATCCCAACGCTAGGTATGAGAGCATCAAAGTCCACATCTCAAGAGGGGCGACACATGTGCTCGGCCACAGCACAGGCGCCGGTGGGGTCTCCTAGGGGCACGCCTGTCCTTCTCTCCTAGCCCACCACAGACTTCACCTCTCAGCTCAGGCGTCCGGCCGGGGGACGGAGTCGCGGTACAGGGGCACCAGGCCCTGGCACAGAGCCCTCCCCTGTGCCCGCGTCTGCAGCCTCTTAACTGACTCTCCGTGGTCTCACTTTCTCCGTCCTAGCTGCTGGGCAGACAGGTCCCCCTCCCCATGGCATGAGGCTGGCTCTGGCCCCGCGAGGTGCCAAGGGTCTTGACTGTGCTGGGGGTCGCCCTTGCCTTTCCTCTCCACATCCCTCCCGGCCTGGTCTGTGCCCCACGCGCGCCTCCTTCCCCTCGTGCCCTCCCGCAAGGCTCCTGTGCTCTGTTGGACGTGCGACTCCTCCACCTCCCGGCCTCTGGATGCCTGCCGCGTGCCTGCTTCTGGCTCTTTCCCTACTGGCCATGCTGTCTGATGCCAAGGCTGTGGGCGCAGGGGAGCCCCGTCCTCTTCATTCTGGGGTCTTCTGCTTTCCTGTCAGACACGCGAGAGAAGCGAGTGCTGGCGTGGAGTGGAGGCCAGCGGGGCCAGCGGGCAGGTGTGCTGGGAGGTTTGTCCAGGGAATGGGAGGCGGCCGGGACCTAGCCCTGTCCCCTCCATCACCACTGCCCTTCGCAGCTGCCCTCTGTGCAGTGGACGGGGCCAGCAGAGTTCCTGGGCAGGAGCTGTGTTTGCTCGGGAGCACCCCAGTGATGGGCACTTTGGGACCCCGGCTTCCCTGTGGGGCAGGCTGGGAGTTGGCCCAGTGGACACTGTCCACATGTGTGTTCCATGTCCACAGCCATGGTCCATATCCACGTGTGTGCTCTGCGTCCACTGCATCCCCTCCTGTAAAGGGGACAGTTCCCCAGACACACTCACGGGGTGGGGGTCATTTCTGCCTTGCTCCCCATCCCTCGGGCCCCCCAAGACCATCCCCCTCCCGTGCCCTCTGCTTGGGACGTTTGTCCCTGAGCATCGTCCTCCAAGTCAGGGCGGGGAGGAGAAGGGCAGAAGGCAGAAAGGCCGCCTGAGCTGTGAGTCAGCGGTGCAGGGATGGGCGGCCCGGGACGGGGTAATTACACCCCCTTGCTCTGCAGCAGTGACTCACGGGAAGTGACTCGAGGCTCCCGCAGTGCCCAGGCTGCCCGGGGTGTGACCTGGGCTGGCAGAGATGCCACGTGGACACCCAGATCTCCCCCGACTGCCTGCCAACCTGGGCTATGCCCCTGCTTGGTCTCCTAGGGGGCAGGCTGGGCCCTACTCCAGCCAGAGCAAAGCCCACCCCGCAGGGGCCTGGGGCTGCAGCCGCCCCTCACCCCTGTGTGCCTGTGTGTGGGGGGTGAGGGGGGGGAGCGAGCAGACAGGGGCCCGGAAAGAAGCATTACCCTTTTCAATTCTCCTTAATTTGGGAGAGTCAGGCCTGACTCCTGGATGGGGCGAAATGGGGAGCCGTATGCAGTTCTGGGGCTCAGGCAAGTGCGCTGCCCACTGCGCTATCCCTCTGGCCCCCTCATGTCTAGGTTTCCCAGCTTGGAGAGCGCCTATGGCAGCCTCCGAATTCACACTTGGGGGTCCCGGGAGAAGGAAGCAGGGGTCTGGCTTTCCCAGGGCCTGCCTTCAGGGGGAGCCGTCCAGACATCGGGAGGCCTTTTGCAGGGGGGCTGGGGAATGTTCGACCCCAACTTGAACTCCGAAAGTCCTTCGTCCTTGGCCTCTGCTCCTGCTCATGGCGGGCGGCTTCCTGCACTCTGCACCCACCAGCTCTGCTCTGCCACCGAGAGGACACGGCCCCCACCCCACCCCCTCATCTGAGGTCTTTCTGCCAAACTTTTTTTTTGCCTTTTTGGTCGTACTCGTGAATTACTCCTGGCGATGCTCAGGGGGCCAGATGGGATGCCGGGGATCGAGCCCTGGTTGGCCGCCTGCAAAGCAAACACTCTGGCCCCTTTGCCAAACTTCCTACAACAGTCTTTGATATAGGTTTTGGTTTTGTTTCGGGGTCACACCCGGTGGTGTTTGGGGCTTACTCCTTCTCTGCACTCAGAGATCACTCCTGGCATCGCTAGGGGGCACCATCTGAGGGGCCAGGGATTGAACACAGCCAGGTCAGACGCACGGAGGCAAACGCCCTCCCCACTGCTGTACTGTCGCTCTGGCCCTGACGTAGCTTGTCTCCCCCCAAGCCCTCTCTCTGGTCTCTTTTGGTTTGTTTTGGGGTCACACCCGATAGTTACTCCTGGCTCTGTGCTCCAGGATCCCTCCTGGCCAGGCTTAGGGGACCATGTGGGGTGCCGGGATTGAACCTTGGCTGATCATGAGCCAGGCAAGTGCCTGGACGCTTCTACTCCTCTGTTTGGGAAATTGCTTAGAATAGACCTGAGCACTTTGAGGGAGTTTCTCTTCTACACATTTAAGAAGTTGCCTGAAATTACAGGGAGCTCGCTCTGCCTGGGCTATTTATTCCTGATTTCCTCCTCAGGAATCTGGATGCTGCTTTATAATTCTGACTTTGCGTAAACAGCTGAGTAATCTAACCCCTTGGTGGCCAGCCGCCCGCCGATCTTCACAGGTTGTCCAGGGACTGAAAAGCCAGTGGCCTAGCTTGTGTCCTGAGTGAATATTTCTCATGTCGCAAAATCAGCCACCTGGTAACTACAGTGTGGAAAGCCAGTTGTGTTCGCCAAGGGGCGTTCTGGGCTTTGTTTTTCGCCCCGTCTAGTTGGCAGGGTGGGCTTGGCTGATGGTGCCTTGATTTCTATACCGAGCTATGACGGAGGTATACAGTTGGTGAGCGGCAGCCCCTCCCTGCTGTCTGTGTTTGTGGGGGGGGAGCTGGGGACAGAGTGAGAGCGAGCTCGGGGGTACAGGCCCTGCACACGGCCAACCCCGCTTCGTCCTGGCCACTGCACACGGTCCCCCGGCACTTCCGGGAGTGATCTCTGAGCAGCCCAGCGCCAGGAGTCAGCCCTGAGCACTGCTGGGTGTGGGATGCCCCCTTCCCCACACAGACACACACACACACACACACACACACACACACACACACACACAGTCTTTCATAGTCAAGAAGGAAGAAGCCACGGGCGGGCGTGACTTGCGCTGCCTGCCCTGCTGCTAAACGCCTGAGAGCCTGGTTTGGGACTTTCTGTGTCTGTTTTCCCTCCAGCGCCCTCAGGCCTGCGGATGGCAGCTGAGATCTCACAGCAGGTTTCCTGGTTTGGGATTTGTTTATTTTTGGCGGTGCCGGGAGTCCCGCTAGGACCTCACACGTGCAAGGCAAGTGTTCGGCCGCTGAGACACAGCCCCTGGCCCCAAGAAATGCTTCTGGCGGGGCTTGGTGCTCGTGCGTCCACGTCCGCTACTGGCCTGCTGATTCTCAGCCAGCCGTGCCTGTGGTTCACGTGAGGGCCCTGCAAAGCTGGACATCACCTCGGCCACCCCGGCTCTGGGGACCACAGGGCCAGCTGGGAGCCAGGAGCACCTTCAACCCTGTACTGCACCTGCTTCCCTCACCCCTGCACTGTCACCCGCTTCCCCCCCCCCTGCACTGTCACCCGCTTCCCCTCACCCCTGCACCGTCACCCGCTTCCCCTCACCCCTGCACTGTCACCCACTTCCCCTCACTCCTGTGCTGTCACCCGCTTCCCCTCACTCCTGTGCTGTCACCCCGCTTCCCCTCACCCCTGCACTGTCACCCGCTTCCCCTCACCCCTGCACTGTCACCTGCTTCCCCTCACCCCTGTGCTGTCACCCACTTCCCCTCACCCCTGCGCCGTCACCCGCTTCCCCTCACCCCTGCACTGTCACCCGCTTTCCCTCACCCCTGTGCTGTCACCCGCTTCCCCTCACCCCTGCACTGTCACCCGCTTCCCCTCACCCCTGTACTGCCCACTTTCCTGTACTGTCACCCACTTCCCAGGTCTGGGGTGTGCAGGGCAAACACCCTCCCCGCTGTACTATTGGTCCGGGTCCTCCCCCCAGACTTTTAAGAGACAATTGCTTTTTGTTTAGGGAATCCACGCCAAGCAGTGCTTAGGACGTGCTCCTACCTCTGTGCTCAGGGATCACCTCTGGAATCAAACCCGGGTGACCATATGTAAGGCAAGTTCCTTATCTGCTGTACTATCTCTCCAGCGCCACATTTATTTAGTTAGTTATTTTTTAACATGTGCAAGCCAGAGAGAGAGTGTAGTGGGTAGGCCTTGTCCTGGGTTCTATCCCTGGCATCACCTATGGTCCCCTGAGCACTGCAAGGAGTAATTCCTGAATGCAGAGCCAGGAGTAACCTCTGAGCATTGCCGGGTGTGGCCCAAAACAACAACAATAAGAAGAAAATTGAAGCTATCATGTGCATAAGAGGAAGTGAACAAATGGAAGTTCGGGCTGGAGCAGTGGGACAGCAGGTAGGGCACTTGCATTGCCTGTGGCTGACCCGGGTTCGATTCCCAGCATCCCATATGTCCCCTGAGTACTGCCAGGAGTAATTCCTGAGTGCAGAGCCCAGAGTAACCCCTGGGCAGTGCCGGGTGTGGCCTCAGGGGAGGGGTGCGGAAAGCAGAGGTCACGGCCATTCCTGTCCAGGCCCTTATCCTGAGGTGATCATCCAGGTCCTGTGGGCGTGAGTCTGTCACCATCTCCCCGTCCTACTTGAGGGGGTCGGCGGTGCTTGAGCTCTGTCCTCTGTGTGGCCCCTCCAGACACACGTGCTCGGTCGCGGCCCCTGGGCTGTTGGCTTTCTCACCAGCACCAGGGAAATCTGACTTCGGTGTTTGATATTAGCATTAGTTTGTCTTTCCTCGGAGCCCCCATTGGCCAGACTCTTGACAGAACTGACCCCTGGCTTCGATTTCGCTGCTTGAATCCTGAGTGAGGTGAGTCTGTTGGGTCCTAGAGGGGCGTGGGTGCCCGGCAGTGGGCAGTGGGTCTTTTTCTTTTTATCCCCCTAAGGGCTGTTGCTCCTTTTTTTCCTTTAAACAAATTTATTTTTAATTGAATCACAGTGAGATACAGTTACAGAGTTGTTCAAGATTGGGTTTCAGTCATGCAATGTTCCAACACCCTTCACCAGTTACATTTCCCACCTCCAATGTCCCCGGTTTCCCTCCCGCCCGCCCCGCCTCTATGGCTGGCACTCTTCTCTCTGTCTCTCTGTCTCTCTGTTTCTGTCTTTGTCTTTGTCTCTTTCTCTGTGTCTGTCGCTGTCTCTCTCTGTGTCTCTGTCTCTGTCTCTGTCTCTGTCTCTGTCTCTCTCTCTCTCTCTCTCTCTCTCCCCCCCCCACCCCTTTGGGTGTATGTTCTGGTTATAGTATAGACTCTGAAAGGGCATCAGGTCTATCCCTTTACGTACTTCCAGCACAGAGTTCCTGTTCAAAGTGATTGTTCCCAACTGTTGATCCCTTCTCTGTCTAACTAAGGGGCAGTGAATCTCTGCGCACGGTGTCAGAAAGAAGCAGGGTGAGGCCTGTGAGGTGACCTGCCCTGTTCCCTCTGACCTCGAAGCCAGGCCTGTGGAGTGACCTGCCCTGTTCCCTCTGGCCTCGAGCCAGGCCTGTGAGTGACCTGCCCGTTCCCTCTGGCCTCGAAGCCAGTTGCTTGGCACTTCCAGGCTACTGGGGCGCTCAGGACCCCCACGACTTGCCTGGATGTTCTCTCAGGGCTAAGTTCCTCTCGGGGAGCTGGGTCCCAAGCATCGTTACCAGGAGAGCACTCGAGTGGGAGAACTGCAAGCACCATCCTTGGGGGGCCTCTGTGGAGGGAAGGATGGAAGGCCGGCTTCAGACAGCTGCTGCCCCGGCTCTCCCCACCCCATTCTTCTGCCTGGGGCTTTCTGACCTTGGGGCCTCCTGAGACAGCCCCCCAGCAGGAGTCAGTTTAACAGCACACGAGCTTGCCGCCCCTCCGGGCTGCATAGCGGGACCCTTGGGGGGCCTAGGGGAGAACAGGCTTGTCTGGGGAGCACCTCGGGGCTGTGCACCTGGGCCAGCCCTGCTGAGTGTGGCAGCGGGAACCTGCCACTTGCTGTTGCCAGATGGAGAAATGAAATGCTCACTGGGGGGTGGTTTAGAAACTCGAAACTCGTGCACGGAACTCTCGCGGAAAGCACTCTGCTCTTTCCCAGAGCGAGCCAGGGCGTCTGCTCCCTCCTGGCTGTTCCTGTTGGGTTTCTTTGGGGAGAATATTCCAGGGTAGGCTGTGACCCTCCTTCCCATGGGAACAGAGCGTGCTTGTCACCTTGAGGTGATGCGGATTGTCCCCACTTGGCTCTGTCGGAGTTTCCCGTGCAGTTGGCTTTTGCAGACGGGAGACAGAAGCATGCGTTCTCGGGAGGATTCAGCCCCCTGCTCGCCAGGCAGGAAACAGAAGCAGGTGTCTGTACCCGGCTGGCCAGTGCTGGACGGGCAGAAACAGGAAGTAAGCGGGACCCAGGACTGGGCCGCCTCTGGCCGCTGGTCAGTGGCTGGGGAGACACCCTCAGCCCGGGGTCTTAGGGACTTACTTGTTCAGAAGAATGGGCTCAAGCTGCCAGGCAGTGTTGTGGAGGTGAGGTGAGAGCCTTCATGCGGTTGGAAACGCCCTTGCCAACGGCACAGAGCCTTGAACAAGGGCTCGATGATAGGCACGTAGGTGCCGTGGCTTTAGTCGCAGCAACTCCCGTCCGCTCTGGTCCCCCGCTGCAGGGACAGTGGAAGATGGATTTATCCTGGAGCTTCAGGCCCTGAGTAGTGCATGAAAGATTTGTATAGGACACAGAGATGCTTAAGAAGTTAAAGGTCAGTGTACTGAGGTCAGAGTGATAGGACAGTGGGGAGGGCGCCGCCTTGCCCACGACTGACTCGGGGCTCACCCCTGGCACCCTGTGTAGGTCCCTGAGCACCACAAGGAGTGATCCCTGAGGGCAGCACCCTGGGTACGGCCCCGAAATCAAAACCAAAATGATTAGAGTAGATGGCGGTCCCTCCCCAGTGTCCATCAGTTTGAGGTCACTAGTCCTGTCCCCCTTTCCTGGCTCCGTCCGTCCCTCGCTGCCGGCTGTCTCCAGTGTACAGTGACTGGACTTGTCCCTGTGTCGGTCTCCTTCCAGGGCGTCCCTCCCTGGTCTGGAGTCTGCAGCCGGAGCCTGTCCCCGTGTCCCCAAGGTGTGGCGTCCTGCTCTGTAGCCGGTCACCTGGCCTGGCCTCTCACTCTTTTTGTTTGTTTGTTTTGGTCATACCAGCAGTGCTCAAGAGTTGCTCCTGGCTCTGTGCTCAGGAATTACTCCAGGCAGCACTCGGGGGACCCTGTGGGATGCCAGGGATTGAACCCGGGTCAGCCGTGTGCAAGGGAAATGCCCTCCCCGCTTTCTGCTATCGCTCTGGCCCCACGTGCCCCCTCAAAGACTGTCATCCCACCGCTCCCGTCCCTCGGCTTTCTGCAGTCTCCGGCCATGGCCACACGCCTGTGGACGAGTTCTCTGCTGTCCTGCCATCGGTCAGGGCGTAGGGGAGGGCAGAGCGCCAGTCGCCTGCCTAGGGGGCTTCCTTTCCTCTCTCACTCTCTGCTTTTGAAATTTTTTTTTTTTTGAGTCATACCCGGCAATGCTTAGGGGTTACTCCTGGCTCTGTGCTCAGGACTTAACTGCTGGCGGTGCTTGGGGACCCTTTGGGATGCTGGGGATAGAAGCTGGGTCAGCCCCGTGCCAGGCAAATGCCCTCCCCACTGTACTATCGCTCCGGCCCCTCTTACCCTGTTTTGACTAGAGACCTTTTCCACGGGAGAGATTTCAGACGACCGATGAAACTGCCAAGTGTACCCTGTGTTCTCCGCTCTACTTCCGCAGTACCCAGGGCAGAAGGGGAAGAGCGTGCCCGCAGTGGTGCCCTGGCATGGCAGAGCAAGCACAGCAACAGCGCCCTTACCCTGGGCGTGACCTAGGGGCAGGCCACCCGGCAGCTGGGATCTGGAAGCTGTCTTTTGGTTCTGTAGAGCCGTTTCAAAGGACTAGATTGAAACTTTCTGTCCTGTAGGTTAAAACCTCTCTGGAAGGGAGGTTCTCTGAGCCTGGGCCTCAGGCGTTACTAGCTGACCCTTTCACAGAAGGTGGATTTATTGGCAAGTCCAAAGTGCAGCTGCCCTGCGGTGTACAGGCTATGTGCATGTGTGAAGGCCTGGGATTTCGCCTCCAACTTGGCTTGGTGTTTTGTGGATTTGGGGCACATCTCGCAGAACTCGGGGCTTACTCCAGGCTGCGTGTGCCCTTGGGTACTTGGTGTTTTTTTTTTTTCAATAAAGCAAGATAGGATTTTGGTTATGTGTTTGTTTTTGTACCAACCTGGTGATGCTAAGGGTTTACTCTGAGCTTGCACTCAGGGATCACTCCCGACAATGGCTTGGAGGATCCAATGGGATGCTGGAAATTGAACCTGGGTTGGCCGCTTTTGTACTGTCGCCTCCATCCCAGGCTGTGCACTTGGGGATCATTCTCGGTGGTGCTCTGGGGACCCTTCTGTGATTCGAGGGGCTTACAGCTTGTTTCTTTGTTTTGTTGTTGCACCACACTCGGCAGTGCTCAGAGCTGACTCCTGACTCTGCTCAGGGATCACTCCTGGGTGCTCGGGGGACCACATAGGGTGTCAGGATTCAAACCCAGGTCAGCCAAACAGAAGGCATCTTACCCATTGTACTGTCTCTTCAACCCTTTTGTTTATTCTTTAAATACATAAAACTGTTGCATTTTGAAAATCTGCCACCATGTAATAACTTGACTGTTAAAATACACCAGTAAGAAAAGTTGGTTCCAGTCCTTAAGTTGTCACCATTGTGACTGTTTCATGGACCAGAGTCCAGCAGCCCCCGAGACCATGACACGTGAGCAGCAACGCCTGCCTGCCCTGCCCTGCCCCTGCCAGCCCCTCGAGTCCCCCCGGCCGCTGTCTGGAGCAGGGGGCTGCTCTTGTCATTTCCACAGGGAGTCTCTGCTCCGTCCTCCACCGTGTCCTCAGCCCAAGGTCCTAGTCTCATGCTGCGTTTCCAGCAGGGCCGGAGCACAAAGGGAGCAAACCCCAGGGCAGGTCTTTAGGTTTTTAAAATTGGATCACCATGAGATAGAGTATCACAAAGCCGCTCATGATCGGGTCAGTCATACAGTGCTCCAGCACCATCCTCCACCAGCGCACATTCCCACCACCGACGTCCTCAGTTTCCCTTCTGCCCCACCCCCAGCCTGCCTTTGTGGCAGGCACTGCTCTCTCTCTTTTTGCTCTCTCCCTCTCTCTGTCCTCTCTCTCTGTCTTTCTCTCTGTCTCTCTCTTCCTCCCTCCCCTCTCTCTCCCTCTCTCTGTCTCCCTCCCTCCTCCTCCCTCCCTCCCCCTCCCTCCTCTCCCACTCTCTGTCTCCTTTGTTTTTTCTCCCCTTCCCTGTGCCCAGGTCACTCTTCGAGGCCACAGCCAGGTGGCACAGTGTGTTCTGTTGCCAGCCGACGTTTCATGTTCCGGGAGACTCTACCAGGACGCGCCGTTAAAATAAATTGTGATGTTCCCCATGGCAGAGTCTTTATTTTAAAACTCCCGTTCTCTCAGCCCTGCGTCGTTAGGTGCGATTTTTGACATCCCAGGAAGGCAAAGCTGTGATCTCACCAGCTGCCGTTTAACTCGGGCGCACTCTGTCAGCTCTTATTTCACACGGCACTCGTGAGTTTAATATAGTCTGCAGCCCGGCAACGGGGATTTTCCAGAATTGCAAAATTCTATTGTCTGACCTTGGGGGTTCACATGCATTCAGGGAAGTTTCAGAGTAGTGGGTGCTTTTAGTTTTTCTAGCTGGGGGACAGGGTTGGACCACCGTGCTCTGCTGAGCTCCGTGCTTGGGGCTTACTCCTGCTCTGTGCTCAGGGGACACTCCTGCCGGGCTCAGGGGACTCTCAGGGTGCTGAGGATTCAGACCTGGGCTTGTTATGTGTAAGTCAAGCATCTCTCTGGCTCAGATCAGTGAACTTTACAGTGAATTTTCCTGCATTCATCACAGGCTGCTTAGCCATTGGAAGGACAAACTGAGCCCACAGAGCCCCAGCTGGGAGTCTGTCCACGCCTTCCCCATGGCCACCCTCTGCGTGTGTATATGGGGGCTATGGACCCTGGCCACAGTGAGCTCTGGCTGGATGTGGGCACCCCTATGGGCGTGTTCTCTCTCCTGACCAGGCGGCCGGTGGTCTTCATTTGGACCAAACGTTCACACCCCTGGGAGATCTTCATGCTGCACCCGTACATGGGCCCGGGAAGTTTCACCTCGTTGGTCCAGCAGGGGAATTATTTACTTTATTGAGTCACCGTGCAGTAGACTGGGTGTCAGTCATAGTGTCCGAACACCCACCCCCTCCACCAGTGCACGCTTCCCAACACCAGTGTCCCCAGTTTCCCTCTCCCCACCCCGCCTCCCCACAACCTGCCTCTGTGGCAGGTGCTTTCTCTCTCTCTCTCTCTCTCTCTCTCTCTTTCCTTTTGTGCATCATGGCTTGCAGTACGGACGCGAAGGTTATCATATTTATATAGAAACGTATATTCCTTTACCTCCTTTCAGTACTCACTTTTAGTCTAGTGCTAGCTGCTATTGTTGTCGAACTGGTCCCTTCTCTGCCTTACCTACTCTCTCTTCCCCACACATTTGGGGTAGATTCCAACCACTAACCAGTCCTCCTGGCCCCTGTTTTCCCTGGTCTTGGATATTAGTCTCATACTTTTATTTTTAATATCCCACAAAAAGAATGCAGCCATTCTATATCTGTCTTCCTCCTAACTCATTTCACTCAGCATGATACTCTCCATGTCCATCTATTTGTAGGCGAATTTCATGACTTCATTTTTCTTAATGGCTGCATAGTATCCCATTGTGTAGATGTACCACAGTTTCTTTATCCAGTTGTCTGGGGCACCGAGGTTGTTTCCAGATTCTGGCTATTGTGAATAGTGCTGCTATGAACATAAGAAGTGCAGCTGGTGTTTCTGCTGTGTGTGTTTGGGGAGGTCGGGGCACCTCTTATAACCAGAGCAGAAGAGTGACCAGCCTAGATGTCTGCAGGGTGGAGAGTGGCACCTTGAGTGGTCACTTACATGAATGCTGTTTTTCGGCCATGCCGCTCCAGTGCTTGGCTGCCCACTGGCCACTGTTCCTGTCCTAGGCTCCCCCAGGAGGCTTGGTGCTGTCGTGGGCCCTTGGAGTGAGGAATCTAACTGGGTTCGAGGATTCTTGATCCATCAGTTGTGGTCAGTGGGAGTCTCCGGAGCTTCATCTCAGTTCTCAGCCTTTGGGAGTTTGCGTAGAAGAAGGAACATCTTCCAAGAGGCAAGGCAGGGCCAACCTCTGTGGACAGAGGGGGTGTGTGTGTGTTGTGTGTGTGTTTGTGTGTGTGGGTGTGTGTGTGTGTGTGTGTATGCTGCCTTTGATCTTCCTGTGCCCAGAGCTGGTCACCCAGCAGGTGGGTGAACACAACTCACACCTCTGTCAGTGTTGAACTAAGGCTTGTATTTGGGTTAACTGAGCATAAGGGCCCGGGCAATAGCACAGCGGGAGGGCGTTGCCTTGCATGTTGCCTACTTGCACTTCGATCCCCAACATCCCATATGGTCCCCTGAGCACCACCAGGAGTAATTCCTGAGTGTAGAGCCAGGAGTAACCCCTGAGCATCGCGGGTGTGACCCCCAAAAAAGCCATTAAAAATAAAAAACAAGAAAACAGAGAGTATGAGTGAGAGAGCCTGGCCATCTGGGGAGGGGTGGGGGCCTCTCTGCCGACCCTGGGGGGCTCCCTCTGGAATCGGGCTGTTTCCATTCCCGAGCTCGTTTCCTTGGGACCTTTGACTCGTTCTGGGATGAGAAGTTCTCCCCTGGAACAATTCCCTTTCATGACCGTCCCCTTCCCACACTGGCTTGTGTTGGGGTCAGCCTCCCTGCCTTATGCAGAGGCTGGTGTGGATTTTTCTGGAAACAGAACAAGGCCCCCACTGGTAACCTTTGATTGAACCACGGCTGGTCGAGTGATGGAGCTGACTGAGATTTAACTCGAGCTTAGAGTAAGCTTATTCCCTCACGAAGAGGTCCCAGG
Organism: Cryptotis parvus; assembly: GCA_021461705.1. Lineage (NCBI taxonomy): Eukaryota > Metazoa > Chordata > Mammalia > Eulipotyphla > Soricidae > Cryptotis > Cryptotis parvus. Next base: position 49,528 of record JAJIBD010007192.1, on the reverse strand, counting down.
ACGGACAGGAGGTAGGAAGAAAGGCCAAGCAGAAGGGCGGTTGGTGTGCCTAGAGGTACTCGTGTGTGTGTGTGTGTGTGTGTTTGTGTCTTTTTGTGTTAGAATGCATGTGCAGCCGCCCCGAGGTTGGTCGTCTTGCTTGGGTGGGTCACTGGTGTTCTGCAACAACACACGCAGTGGAAATGACAAAGCGCGTGAAAAGCCATGCTCCTGGCAAGCTCAGCCATTCCCTTGGAGGCGAGACGGCTGAAGACACGGTGGCAGGGAGGGAGGAGGGTTCGTGGCGGTAGGGAAGTCCTGGAGGCCAGTTATGTATAGGGATCCGCGCGCCTTTGCACCGGGTCTGAGCCACGGGCACTGCAACAAATCAGCACCAAGCTGGCCAAGCACCAAGCGAGCTGCTCAGCTCGGAGCAGGGCACAGGCAGGAGAAGGCACGCCCTGCTCTTTGACGGAAGGGGCAGGCCGGCGGCTGCAGCTGGGCTGTGGGTGGGAAGGAAAGAAAGAGGAGCAAGAAGGCACCTGGGGCGTCACTGGGGACTCCAGGAGCTGCGGGTGCCGGGTGTCGTCTGCGGGGCTGAGGAGGTGGCACTGTCCGAGGCTGGAGAGCGCAGTCCGGCGGGAGGGCACAGATGCCCGGGGCTCTGCCACGCTGGCGCGCAGGTCCTGGAGGCCGGTGGCCGCTGCTGTCCTGCACTGTGCAGTCCTGTCCTGCTGCCCGGGGCCCCGTCAGCTGCTCCCCAGCCCCTCCCTCACTGTTCCCTCTCCTTGTCGCTCAAGCCCTGTTCTGTGGCCACCAGCAGGGCCGAGACACCCCACACCCTCCCCAGGCGCCTGACTCCATGACTCTGCTTGGGAAGGATGAACTGTGATGGGCAGGGCCTGAGTGGACACGGGCAGGGGCTGTTGCAGGCTGTGGGTGGGGGCTGGAGCTTTAGTTTTTAATTTTTTTATTTTTAGCGTTTTGGGTCACAGTCGGGAGATGCTCAGGGGGTTTCTCCTGTCTCTGCACTCAGGAATTACTCCTGGCGGTGCTCGGGGACCATATGGGATGCCGGGGATCCAACTTGGGCGGCACAGGCCTGCCGCATGCAAGGCAAACACCCTACCTGCTGGGCCATCGCTCCGGCCCCGTGGGGCTGGAGCTTTAGTGCTGAGGACAAGCCCGAGGCCCTGTGCTCTGTCCGGGGTCCAGCAGCGAGGCCCCCCCGCCCCGAGTGGGCAGTGAGCGTGTGCTGGCATCTGGCGTGGACCACCCGGCCGGGACCCAGTGTGGGCATGGGGGGCTGCCTCTGAGGGGCTCCTGTGACGTCACACTCTTCCTCTTCTCCCCAGAGCGCGGGAGCAGATCGTGGAACTGTGCAGGCATTTCCAGGAGTCCCAGACTGACGACATGGAAGGACAGACAGCAGGCCAGGAGCCCCCCCACGGCCGCTGGCCCGGCACCTGTCTGAGGCTGACCGGCTCCGCAAGGTCATCCAGGAGCTGGTGGACACGGAGAAGTCCTATGTGAAGGTGACCGGCGACATGGGTGGGAGAGGGTGGTTTGAACCCCAATGCCCCAGAGGGAAGTAGGGGGCTGGTCCCCGAGTGGGGACAGCCTGGGAGGGAGGGGGCAGCTGGGAGCCCTCGAGTTGCTGAGGACACAGCGAGGAGACTCCGGCCGCTCCGGTCCCCATGGGAACAGATGTGCCGGCTCGTCTCTCCCCAGGCCCGTGGGAGGAGAGTCACGCCGGGAGCCGCAGGGACGGCGAGCACTCTGGGTGACAAGGAGCTTGAGAGGTGTCCCATGACCGCTGTGTCCCCTGCCGCGGGGAGGGTCCAGGGCATGGTCTCCTTCACGCAGCTGCTGCTGTCCCGGAGAATCTTCCCTGAGCTCGGGAGTCCCGGCTTGGTCGCTTCTGAAGCATCTCGTGAAGGCTATAGCTGAGAAGAGAGACCCTTTATTTATTGTTATTTATTTATTTTACCGTTTCTGGGGGATGGTCACACCCAGCGATGCTCAGGGGTTACTCCTGGCTCTGCACTCAGGAATTACTCCTAGCGGTGCTCAGGGGACCATATGGGATGCTGGGATGGAACCTGGGCCGGCATAGGCCGGCCGCGTGTAAGGCAAATGCCCTACCCGCTGGACTATCGCTCTGGCCCAACCATATGGGATTCTGGGGTTAGCTGTGTGCAAGGCAAATGCCCTCCCCGGTGTGCTATTGCTCTGGCCCCAGAGATTCTTATTTTTTTGTGGGGGTGGAGGACAAGTGGGGTGCTTCCAAGCTGTGCTTAAGAGGTCTGGGGGCCCCCATCAGGTGCCCGGCCAGCTGGTCTCCTCCTGGCAAGGGCCCCAGGCTGTGGCTTTGGGCCTTGGAAGGCCAGGGGTCTGCGGTGCTGGGGCCTCTTGCTGCACCTGGTGGGGGTGGGGGCGCCCAGGACCACATCCGCCAATGCTGGGAGACCAGGCGTTACCAGGAATCGAGCCTGGGCATGTACCCTGATGTCCTGTCCCTGGAGAACAAACGCGTTGCTTCCAGGATTAGGGCTTTCTGGAGCCAGTTTCTATTCTTTCTTTTTTTTTTTTGGGGTCACACCTGGAGACACTCAGGTTACTCCTGGCCCTGCACTCAGGAATTACTCCTGGCAGAGCTCGGGGATTGTATGGAATGCTGGGGATCGAATCCAGATCGGCCGCATGCGAGGCAAACGCCCGACCTGCTGTGCTATTGCTCTGGCCCCCTTGGGAGCGTTTCATTGGTAGGAAGCTGAGAAGATTGTGGGCCTTGAGGGGGCCCCTGTCTGTCCTGTCCACTGCTCCGTGAGTGGGCGCGGGCACCCTGTTCCTCTTGGGTCAGTTGCATCCAGATGGTGCTTTGGGCCAGAGAGATAGTGCAGTTTGGTCACTTGCCTGGCACGGCTGGCCCAGGTTTGAGTCCCGCACCCCTTATGGCCTCCTGAGCACCCTGAGAAGGGATTCCTGAGTGCAGAGCCAGGAGTCAGCCCTGAGCACGGCAGAGGGGGTGGTCCAAAAAGCCAAACCCCAAATCCTTCAGCGGGGGCGGGGTGGTAGCACAGCGGGGTAAGGTGTTTGCTGTGCATGCAGCCGACCCAGGTTCAATCCCCGGCATCCCATCTGGTCCTCTGAGCACCATTAGGAGTAATTCCTGAGTGCAGAGCCAGGAATAATCACCAGGTATGGACCAAAAAAAAATACCAAAACAAAACAAGAAGCCTCCAACCAGATGTGCTTTTTGGCCTGTGGCCGCCCATGGGCCTGTTTCCTGTCACCCATAAGCCAGCCCCCGTCTCCCTCCCACAAGTGGCACTGCCCTTTGCGGCCACCCCCAGCCATTGCTTTGGTCTCGTGGGGAGGAAGAGAAGCTGCCGAGGCTGATTCCTGTGTCTCAGGCCGGGTGGCCCAGGCGGGCAGTGCCTTAGTAAGAGCTGAGTCCCCGGGGTCTGCCGTGGCCTTCCATGTAGGAGCTGAGTCCCTGGGGGGTCTGCAGTGGCCTTTCATGTAGGAGCTGAGTCCCTGGGGGGTCTGCGGGGGCCTTCCATGGACCCTGGACCATGACTCTTGTATATTCCCAGAAGCTTGAGAGGGGTCCGGGGGGGGCAAAGAGAACATTCAGGGCTTTAATGGGCTGAGTCCACGCCCGGGCTTGAGTCTGTTGTGGGTGGAGATGGACACAGGGGAGTCCGTCCTGTGGCTGCAGTGGCAAGGGCGTCCCTCACCGGGCTACGTGGACTCCCCGTCAGCCCCCTGCCCCCTAGAGCTGCAGCCCGGGCAGGTGTGGGAGCCCTCGGTCCTCGGCACGCCTGGTCTGAATTCCCTGTGGCCGCGGCCCACCTAGAAACCTTTCCGTGGCTGCAGTTGCTTTTGCCACACACATTCGGCCCGTGGCCTCCCACAGCTGGTGGCGCCTCAGATGCCTCCTTCACTGGCTGCCGTGTTGGCGGTCACGGCCCTCCAAGCCCGGAGAGCGAGACACAGGGCTCGGGAAAGGCCAGAGCGGCCTCGGTGCCAGCCGCGGGGCCGTGCCTGCTTCACCTTCCTTTTCCCTGCAGGACCTGAGCTGCCTCTTTGAACTCTACCTGGAGCCGCTCCAGAGCGAGGCCTTCCTGACCCAGGACGAGGTACGGGCCCCTTCTCTGGGCGGGGCCCTCGGTGAGTCTTGTCCTTCTGAGGTCTCAGAGAGAGGGTGGACCCTCTTCAGCCCTGCTGCCCCCTTCGGCACCCGACACTCACCAGAGCCCAGAATTGGCACACGTGCGTGTGCACACACACACACACCACTCACATACACAACACACACATACCACTCACACACATACACATCACTCAATACACAGCACATACACACACCACTCACAAACACACCACACACATGCACACTCACCACTACATATACACAGACACACACCACTCACACATATACACCCACTCACACACCACTCACACATACACATACCACTCACACATATACACACCACTCACATACATACTACTCACACACAACAGCCACCACTCCATACAGACCATATATAGAGACCACTCACACACACAACTCAGTCTCTCTCATACACACACACACTCACACACACTCACACACACTTACACACTCACAAACACTCACTCTCACACATTCACACACTCACACACTCACTAAGCCAGGTCCAGTAGTCCTGCTGCTGTCTGTTTCCCTGACTGGGTTCTGAGCTTTTCGTGTCCCTTTTTAGGAGTCGGGTGTGGGCCCGGCAGTGCAGGAAGCCCTTCCCCGGACCCTCAGCCCTCACAGCCAGGCTGTCTTCTGGCCAAATGACCCACCTCCCTCCCCGCCATGCTCCCTTTGTACGTGGCCCTGCAGGGAGTGTCATGGCGCAGCTCACCCACCTCCCCCTGTTCCGTTCCTGGCGTCTTTTGTTTGTTGTTTTGGGGCCACGCTTAGGCTTAGTCCTGACTCTGTGCTCATGGTTCACGCTTTCGGTGCTTAGGGGACCCTGTAGGGTGCCGGTGGAACGGGTCCCTCATGTGCCAGGCCTGCACCCTGCCTGCTTTGCTGTTGCCGGCGCCCTGCCCGCTGTGCCATCGCTGCACCCTGCCTGCTGTGCCGTCGCTCGTGCCCTGCCTGCTGTGCTGTCACCCGTGCCCCTGCCCGCTGTGCTGTCACCCGTGCCCTGCCTGCTGTGCCATCTCCCACACCCTGCCTGCTGTGCCATTTCCTGTGCCGCGCCTGTCGCTGCCCCTGCCCGCTGTGCTGTCACCGTGCCCTGCCTGCTTTGTGCCATCACCCATGCCCTGCCTGCTTGTGCCCATCGCCCTGCCTGCTGTGCCATCTTCGTTGGCCATCTCCGCACCCTGCCCTCTGTGCCGTCACCGCGCCCTGCCTGCTGTGCCATTTCCTGTGCCCTGCCCGCTGCCCCACCCCTGTGCCATCTCCCCGCCCCTGCCCGCTGTGCCATTTCCTGTGCCCTGCCCGTTGTGCTGTTGCTCGCACCCTGCCCTCTGTGCCATCTCCCGCGCCCTGCCCGCTGTGCCGTCTCCCTGGCCCCTCACTCCTGCTCTCGCCGTAGATGGAGTCGCTGTTCGGGAGCCTCCCAGAGATGCTGCAGTTCCAGAAGGTGTTTCTGGAGACGCTGGAGGCCGGAATCTCAGCCGCTTCTGACTTTGACATGCTGGAAACCCCCTCTCAGTTCCGGTGAGTGCCCTGGATGTGGCCGCAGCATGTCCGGGCGGCAGTGGCTGGTGGCCGGGATGGACACGGAACTTTGGCTGCTCATCTGTGCACTGGCGGGTGTTTGGTAACAGCGAGTGGCCCCAGTTTTTCAGGCGGGGCCCGGCTGGTGGTCGGCCGGACACCCCTAAGCAGCTCCTGCAGAGGAGGGTGGTGGCTTGGTGGCGTCACTTCCTCTCCGTGGCCCCAGGATTTCAGCAGGTCCTGCGGCACCCTGTGCCCGCTGCACCGGGGAAGAGCAGGCAGCCCTCCTGAAGGCCAGGCAGGTGTGAGCACCAGGATCCTGGGCAGGCCACTCGCGAGCACCTCAGGGACACGGGGGCAGCGGCAGCTCACATCATCAGCACCCCTTGCTCAGATGTGTTGTTTCCTCTTTTTCTTTCTGGGTCACACCCGGGCGATGCTCAGGGGTTACTCCTGGCTCTTTGCTCAGGCATTACTCCTGGCGGTGCTCGGGGACCATATGGGATGTAGGGGGATCGAACCTGGGTCAGTCGCGTGCAGGGCCAACGCCCTCCCGCTGTGCTGTCACCCGCCCCGGTTTCCTTTTGTTTCGGCACGTCCAGCAGTGCTCCGGGCCACATGCAGTGCCAGGGTTGGTCCCAGATGTCTCATGGGACCGTGTCTTATGTCCTTTGCAGTCACCGGCTCTGCCACCACTTTCCCGTCACTCCATGTGCAGGGAAGCTGGTTTCCAAGGTGGAAAGCCGAGGGCTGAGCTGGAGGGTGCTGGGCCCCCTTCATCTGCTCTGTCAACGGGGAGGCCTGGGCTTTGCTGAGAGAATTCTAGAGGGCTTGAGTGCGCTGCCACGGGAAGGCAGGTACCGTGGCGACATCTTAACTGTGAGGTGCCTCTGGGGACACAGGCTCCAATGTGACTTCTCCCCTCCCTTTCTAGAAACTTCTGTTCTCCCTGGGCGGCTCGTTCCTCTATTACGCGGACCACTTTAAGCTGTACAGTGGATTCTGTGCTAACCACATCAAAGTGCAGAAGGTTCTAGAGCGCGGTAAGGAAGTTCCTCTCTCCTCTCCCGGATGTGCTGTCCGTCTCTTTTAGGGGAACTGTAGGGATCAGTGTTCTGATGGGGTTTGATGGGTCCCCTGTTGATTCTGAGAGAAAGTTTCGCGTTCATTTCAGTTTGCGGTGAAATGAAACAGTGAATTCTCCTAGAGCAGAGAAGTCGCGCCTCTGTGCGCCACCTCACTGGATACGTCTGTGTTCTCTCTCTTTCTGTCAAATTCTTTGATTTAAAAATCTTGTTTGCAGAAGCCCCTGGTAGGGGGACGAAAAAAATGCACATTCTGTTCTTTCTGGTGTTGAGCTTGTGGGAAAATTCCCGCCAAACTCACAAGAGGTGTATTAGGGGGCGGAGTGGTAGTACAGCGTGGAGAGCATTGCCTTGCACACGGCTGACCAGGTTCGATCCCCGGCATCCTATAGGGTCCCCGAGTAGCACCAGGAGTAACTCCTTAGTGCAGAGCCAGGAGTAGCCTCTGAGCATCGTTAGGGGTGTGACCTAAAAAGTCAAAAAAAAAAAAAAAAGAAAAAAGGAGGTGTGTTAGCTAAAATGGAAACTTTTGCAGGGAGCCGGCAGTGGATAGGGGCCCCACCCGCCACAGTGCCCCGTCCTGTGGCTCTTACCGTTTGGCGTTTTCACCCCATTTATGGGTTTTCACGAAGGCCTTGCTGACTCGCTAGCTTTCAGGAGACCCTGGCTGGCTCCTCACTGCGTCCCTTTCCTGCCGGCAGTGGTTGCGCTGTTGCGGGACGTGCTTGTGCCTGGATGTGAGGTGACACCGGTGACCGTGCCCCCCACCCCCTAGTCAGCACAGCCTGGGAGGGCGTCCAAGCATGGAAAGACCCCAGAGTGACCGTCAAGGTTGGACTGTGCAGGAGTCGGCCAGCACTAGATGCGCTCAAAGCCTGGGTTTCGAGGCGTGAGTCTGGCCGAGACAGATTTGTTTTAATGCCCGACCCGCTGTGCTATGCTCCGGACCCCACCAACTTATTTTATTTTATTTATTATTTTTTGCTTTTTGGGTCACACCCGGCAATGCTCAGGTGTTACTCCTGGCTCTGCATTCAGGAATTACTCCTGGCGGTGCTTGGAGGACCATATGGGATGCCGGGATCGAACCCGGTCGGCCACACACAAGGCAAACACCCTACCTGCTATGCTATCGCTCTGACCCCCCCAACTTATTTTAAAGAAAGAAAAGATTGCTGTAGAAATAGCTAAGAATATGAAGTCAGTTAATGGATTGTCCTAGGACAGTGGGGGAAAATGGGAGTCTGTTCTGCTCTGTGGCCCGGGGTGCTGGAAGCTTGGCTCTTACGGTCTCTGTCTGTCTCTGTCTCTGTATCTGTGACTTTCTGTTTGTCTGTGCCTCAGTTTCTCTTGATCTCTCTGTATCTTTCTCTGTCTCTGTCTCCCTATCTCTCTCTTGTCTTTCTCTCTGTCTCTGTCGTTGTCTCTCGGTCTCTATTTCTCTGTCTTTGTCTCTTTCTCTGTCTGTCTCTCTCTGTTTCTGTCTCTGTTGCTCTGTCTGTTTCTCTCTGTTCTCTCTCTCTCTCTGTCTATCTCTGTCTCTCTGTCTCTCTGCCTCTCTCCCTCTCTGGCTTTCTCTGTTTCTCTGTCTCTCTCTCTCTCTTGTCTCTCTTTTTCTGTCTTGTTTTGTTTGTCTCTCTGTCTCTGTTTCTCTGTTTCTGTCTCTCTGTTTCTCTGTTTCTGTTTCTCTCTGTCTCTGTGTCTCTTCTGTCTCTGTCTCTCTCTGTCTCTCACGGTCCGCATGTAAATGCGCCTTCAGAGTCGGACCATTCCCTTTATTACCAGTCCACCTGTGGGACCCAGCGCCCTCGCCGCCTCCTCCCGGGGCTCTGCATAGGGTGGGGACTCCAGGGTGTGGGGTCTCAGCTGAAGGTCTTCTGTGAGCCCGTGACCTCAGACCCCAAGGCAGAGGCGGCTACGCTCTCTTCACCCTGCTGAGCTCTGCCGTCTGCCTGCAGCTAAGACGGACCCGGCCCTTCAAGGCGTTCCTGGATGCGCGGAACCCCACCAAGCAGCACGCGGCCACGCTGGAGTCCTACCTCATCAAAGCCCGTGCAGAGGGTGCTCAAGTACCCGCTGCTGCTCAGGGAGGCTCGTGTCGCTCACGGACCACGCAGAGCGAGGAGCACTACCACCTGACAGGTGAGGGAGCACGGCCACCACATGGTGGGGGAGCACTCCTGCCATCTGGCAGGGGAGGAGCACTCCCACCATGTGATGGGGAGGAGCACTCCCCACCATCTATCAGGGAGGAGCACTCCCACCATGTGACAGGGGGAGAGAGCACTCTCACCATCTATCAGGGGAGGAGCACCCCCACCATCTGACGGGGAGGAGCACTCCCACCATGTGTCAGGGGAGGAGCACCCCACCATCTATCAGGGAGGAGCACTCCCACCATCTATCAGGGGAGGAGCACCCCCCACCATCTATCAGGGGGAGGAGCACCCCCACCATCTGACGGGAGGAGCACTCCCACCATCTATCAGGGGAGGAGCACCCCCCCACCATCTGAGGGGGAGGAGCACTCCCACCATCTATCAGGGAGGAGCACTCCCACCATCTATCAGGGGAGGAGCACTCCCACCATCTGAGGGAGGAGCACTCCCACCATCTGACAGGGAGGAGCACCCCCCACCATCTGAGGGGAGGAGCACTCCCATCACCTGACAGGTGAGGACCGGATCATGCCTACCTCATGCTGCTGACCACACTCTTCCTCCATGTGCTGCCTTTTGCTGGCGTGTTTCTCCATGTTCCAGAGGTCAGCCTTAGACGTAAAGGTCCTGTAAACCTGTTATACCCACCCCCGTTATACTCATCCTTTTATTATGTATTTATTTATTTTGGCTTTCTGGGTCACACCTGGCGATGCTCAGGGCTACTTCTGGTAGTGCTCAGGGCACCATATGGGATGCTGAGGACCTAACCAGGTTGGGTGTGGGCACCCCCTTCTCCCCGGGGTCTGGCCCTAGCCTTTTTACCCATTTAAAGGGGAGTCTGTGGGGGGGGGGGGGGGGTGGGGGAATTGGCCCGGGCGAAGGGTGGGGGTGGGGGGGGGGTGGGGTTTGGGCTGGGGGGGGGGCGGGGGGCCTATCTGGGGGGACCGCGGTGAGACACCCCCCCCCCGCCTGACTCGTTTTTAGGGGGTAGCTGGGGCACCCCGTGTGTGGAATCACAGCCAGGTCCCTGGGAGCAGGTCTGGGCCTTCCCCTGCTGTCTAGGAGGGTTTGGGTTCTGCCGGCCCGGGCGTGGGTCCACTCGGCGGGGTGGGGCGCCCCCTGTGGCCGACTCCAGGCAGAGCCCAACTCCGGCTCCAAACCCCGAGCTCAGGATCTGGGTCCGCAGGACTGGCTCAGCCCTGCTCCCCCTCCGCAGCTCCCCCACCGTTTGGTAGTCAAGGGTATCCCTTACAGAGATGCTGTGTGGGGAGCGGAGAAAAATGGTTTTTAAAAAAATGTTTAACCTTACACACCGTGATTGCAAAGTGCAAATCCTCATGCAGTGTGCCCTTGCCGCCCCCCCTGAGTCCCTCGTTCCCTCGTTCCCCCCCCAGCCTGCCGCCCTTAGCAGGCACCGATTTATTTCATATTGCCTATCACAACACAGATCTCATAGTGGTGTTCTAAGGTCACGACCTTTTAACTGAGCTGTTACTGTGCAGGTGGGGCCATCTGTGTTGTTGCTTTCACGCGTTGAACTTAGTGGCTTCTACTCAGTTTTTCAGCAAAGTGTTTGTGTTAATTTGTCACAGACAGCCAGTATTCGCCCCAGCCCCCACCGCCTCACCTCCCTTCTCCATTAGGAAACAGTGGTCTGTTTGTGTCCCATCACTCAGGTCCACGAGGTGAAGCCCCCTCAGGGAGGCACCAATGAGACATGCTCGCCCGGTCACTGACAGCAAATGTGACCCCGCTGGCTTTAGCCAGGGACAGTCCCCGTCCGTGTCCTGAGTCGCACCTTCTTCGCTTAGGCAGAGGTTGAATTCTCAGAGCGAACCAGACACCCCAGGTTTTGTACTTCTGCACGAACACTTCGTTTTTAAATTAAAATGATGCTGTAAGCGGTGACAGCCGCTGGCCCGCTGAATGCCGGCACCGGCTCAGGCGAACAGGCTGCAGAAAGCCCAGCTGTGATGATCGGGCCTTTCTGCTCAGCACCGTCCTGCCCCTCACGTGCCTGTGGAGAGAGCGGCGGTTGGCTCGGGGTTAGACTTCGCAGAAGCTCTCCTGGGAGCTTGTGACAAGGCCTCATGGGTCACTGTTCTGGTCATTTGGTCTCAGAGGGGTGGACAAGGTTAGGAGCAGGCAGCTAGTGTTGGTTTTGATTTCTGGTTCTGCGCTGCAGCTCTGTCTCTGTCTCTGCCTGTCTTTCTCCTTTCCTCCCTCCCTATCTCTCTTTCTGTCCCTTTCTTTCTATCTCTCTGTCTCTCTGTCTGTCTCTCTCTGTCTCTCTCTCTCTCTGTCCAGCAAACACTTAACACCTCGGCACAGCGTCTGTAAACTGGAATAACTCGTTTTTAATAGTTGAAGTGTTGTAGAGGTTCAGGGCAAGAGTGATAGCAGTGTGGAGGGCGTTTGCCTTGCACACAGATGATGACCCGGGTTCCATCCCTGGCATCCCATAGGATCCCCCAAGCACTGCCAGGAGTAATTCCTGAGAGCAGAGCCAGAAGTAATCCCTGACCATGTCCAAGTGTGACCCAAAACTTTAAAAACTCATGTGGGGTTCACTGAGGGGGCCCCTAAATCCCTAAGTCGCAGCCTTAGCCGCTGCGGCAGTGATGTAGTTCCAGAGAGCTGGGGGAGAGGAGAGCGCTGCCCTGACGTGACAGGCGGTCGCAGGAGGCGGTGGCCCGTGATGCCGCTGCCTGCTCCAGCTGCTCTGTCGTGTCTGTGTTGGTTCTGGGCCACTCCTGGCAGTCCTCAGGGCTGACTCCTGGCTGCGTGTCAGCGTCCTGCCTGCTGGCTTGTCCGTCCCAGCTGCCTCAAAGCTCCAGCTTCGTTACTGCTGGGCAGGATTCAGTGCACAAACACCCAAAGACAAGTTGACTCTTAGGCCAGAGCCATAGTCCAGCAGAGGGCATTTGCCGTGCACCTGGCCGGAGCCATAGTCCAGCAGAGGGCATTTGCCGTGCACCTGGCTGGAGCCATAGTCCAACAGAGGGCATTTGCCGTGCACGTGGCCGGAGCCATAGTCCAGCAGAGGGCATTTGCCGGCACCGCCGGCCAACAAGAGGGCTTTGCCGCACGTGGCCAGACTTCCGGGGGTGGGCGCCGGATTCCGCGCGGCCTGTAACAGGGGTTGCCGCACGGCCGGGCCAAGTCCAGCAGAGGGCATTTGCTGTGCACCTGGCCGGGCCATAGTCCAGTAGAGGGCATTTGCCGGCTGTGGCCGAGCCAGTGCAGAGGCTTGGCGCGGGCCATAGTCCAGTGAGGGCATTGGGCACGGCTGGAGCCATAGTCCAGCAGAGGCTTGCGCGGCTGGCAAGTCCAGCAGAGGGCATTTGTGCCGCGAGCCATAGTCCAGCAGAGGCATTTGCTGTGCACGTGGCCAGAGCCATAGTCCAGCAGAGGGCATTTGCCGGGCACGTGGCTGGAGCCACAGTCCAGCAGAGGGCATTTGCGGCACGTGCCCAGAGCCATAGTCCAGTAGAGGGCATTTGCTGTGCACTGGCTGGAGCCACAGTCCAGCAGAGGGCATTTGCCGTGCACATGGCCTGACCCAGCTTCAATCCCCAGCATCCCATATGGTCCCCTGAGCGCTGCCAGGAGTAACCCTGAGCATTGCCGGTATGACCCCAGAAAGCCAAAAATAACTAAATAAATACCTGAGACAGCTGACTCTGTCCGCAGAGGCCCTGAAGGCCATGGAGAAGGTCGCCAGCCACATCAACGAGATGCAGAAGATCTATGAGGACTATGGGGCCGTGTTTGACCAGCTGGTCGCTGAGCAGAGCGACACCGAGAAGGAGGTGAGCGTGGGCGCCGAGTGGGGCGTGGGAAGTCGCGGGCGGCGTGGCGCCACCCCCCGCCCGGTGCGTCTGCATGTGGTGGCGGCGTGGGCAGCCCATCCCCCGTCCAGGCGTTCCCCGGAGTGCGTCTGCATGTGGTGGCGGTGTGGGCAGCCCACCCCCGTCCAGGCGTTCCCGAGGCGCTGCTGGCGCCCCCCCCGCCCAGGCGTCCCCGAGAAGAAAACGCCTTGTTGTTGTCATGCTCTTGAAATCCGCCGTTTAGGGGTGGGTAGAACAAAGGTCTCATCACTGTGGTCCGAGATGGTGGGTCCCGTCCCCAGTGCACAGAGACTCGGAATGGCTGCAGAGCTCAGGCCTGCTAACGAGCCCAGCCACTGGGACAGAGTGGCCGCGACTGGGCAGGAGGGATAAGGAGCTGGTCGGGCGCGAGGGCCAGAAGCTTTCTTCCTGTCAAATCTCGGTGGCTACCGCTGTGCAGCTTTGAGTGGAAGTTGACAATACTCGCAGTCGATGAAAACACTGAGCTCTCAAGGTTTTTGCTTTTTAATTGAATCACTGTGCAGTAAGTAGACCATTACAGAGCTGTTTATGGTTGGGTCCCAGTCATACGGTGTTCCAACACCCATCCCTCCACCAGGGCACGTTTCCCGCCCACCCCACTTCTCTCTCTCTCCCCCCCACCCCGTGCATTGTGGTCTGCAGTGCAGATGCTGCGGGGTTATCGTGTCCAGCCCTTTACCTCTTTTCAGTATTCAGTTCTACTCCAGCGTGACCATTTCCAACTATTATTGTCAAACTGGTCCCTTATCTGCCTCACCTACCCTCCGCCCTCCACACACTTGTAGTAGATTCCAACCACTGACCAGTCGTCCTGGCCCGTTTTCCCTGGCCTTGGATATTAGTCTCATACTATTTTTCTGGGTTTTTTTTTCTTTTTGGGTCACACCTGGCAATGCTTAGGGGCTACTCCTGGCTCTGCACTCAGGAATTACTCCCGGTAGTGCTCAGGGGACCAGAAAGGATGCTGGGAATTGAACCCAGGTCAGCTGCATGCAAGGCAAATGCCCTACCTGCTGCACTATCACTCCGGCCCCTCTATTTTTTTTTAATCCCACAAATGAATACATCATTCTGTATCTGTCCTTCTCCTAACTCATTTCACTCAGCATGATACTCTACATGTCCATCCATTTATAGGCAGATTTCATGACTTCAGTTTTCCTAACAGTTGTATAGTATTCCATTGTGTAGATATACTATAGTTTCTTTATCCAGTTGTCTGTTTTTGGGCACTCAGGTTGTTCCAGATTCTGGCTGCTGTGACCAACAATGCAAATGGTGTTTCTGATGCATGTTTTTGGTGGCGGGAAGGGATGTTGCACCAGGCCCAGCGATATTTGGGGCTTCTGGCTCTGCTCTCAAAGAAATCACTCTTGGGGTGTTTATGGAACCTTACAGGGTGCTGGGGATAGAACCCAGGTCAGCTGCATGTAAGGCAAGAACCTTAACCCTCTCGGTATTATCTCTCTGGCCCTGAGCTCATTTTATTGTTTTTGTGTGGGGGCCACACCAGCAGTGCTCTGAGCTTACTCCTGGCTCTGGTTAGGGATCCCTCCTGGCAGAGCTTGGGAGACCGTACGGGATGCTGGGGATCGACTATAGGTCAGCCTCGTGCAAGGCAAACGCCCCCCCCACTGCACTGTCTCTGACCTCCTGAGCTTGTATTTTCCCGAACCTCCACTAGTTCGGGTCAGCAAGGCCACACGAGCTCAGCTGGCGGACCTGGTGTTCTGGCCAGACCCTAAAGTGCAGTGACCGCCCCGCTCAGGGGTCCACATCTTTTCCATCTCTTCTTTCCATGACGCAGGTCACGGAGCTGTCCATGGGGGAGCTTCTGATGCACTTCGACGGTTGCCTGGCTGAATCCGTTTCTGTCTCTTGGGAAAGCCAGGAAGGACCTGGAGCTGACGGTGTTTGGTGAGTGCCCGTTGGCACCGGGCTGGGGAAGGATGCGCGCCCAGCACCCAGTGAAGGCCCCATTCGGGGAGGGTCCCAGACTTCGCTCTCAAAGCTGCTGAGACAGTTTCAAACTCCTCGCCCTGCGCCATCCTCTTCTCCTGGAGTTCCTGGAGCAGGTCCCCCGGCTGTTCTGGAGCTGCTGCCTTGGGGGTGGGGCGCGGGACCCTGCGCCACAGAATAGCCGCGGCCCCCAAGCCAGAAGAGACCCTGCGGTCTCTCCACGCTGCCTCAGATTCAAGAAAAGGAAATCAGAATTTTTTTTTCTTTAAAAAAAAAAGAAAAGCCAGGTCTACTTCAGATAACAGCTTTATTTTTTATTTTTTTGCCTTTTTGAGCCACACCTGGCAATTACTCCTGGCTCTGCACTCAGGAATTACTCCTGGCAGTGCTCTGGGGTCCATATGGGATGCCAGGAATCAAACCCGGGTCAGCTGCATGTAAAGCACATGTTCTACCCACTGTCCTATTGTGCTGGCCCCAGATAACCACTTTATTATTTATTTATTGGCTTTTTAGTTCATACCCGTGATGCTCAAGGATTACTCCTGGCTCTGCACTCAGTAATTACTCCTGGCAGTGCTCAGGGAACCATATGGGTGCTGGGGATAGAACCCGGTCAGCCGTGTGCAAGGCAAACGCCCTCCTCGCTGTGCTGTCGCTCTGGCCCCAGAGCTTCTGCATAATTCAGATGTGAGCAGGAGAAGGGGCAGTGGACACGGTATTGGTGGGATCCTGAGCGCCAGGGGCTGGTGGGGGGGCTTGTTCACCGGGGAAGAGACGAGCCGCTTCCCTCTCTCCTGTCTGCAGTGTTTAAGAGAGCAGTCATACTGGTCTACAAAGAAAACTGCAAGCTGAAAAAGAAACAGGTGCGACAAAGGTCTCTTTCATTCGAGCTCTTGCACTGCTTCCTCGAACCCTGTATGCTCCCGGAAAGACTGACGTGAGAAGTGGCAACGGGTGGCCAGCTGACCATTGACTGACCATCCTTATTCCTGGGGAAACGGCCTCAAGCCGTTTCCCCAGGCTTGAGGCAGAGGGACTCAAGCCGTTTCTTTCCTCCCCCATGAAAAATCCATTTTATTGTATGTATTAAGGGGAGGGGCCAGGCTCTGCAGTGCTTGGTGTCAGATACGGGACTACAGGCAGCAGCTGTGCTCTGCCCACTGAGCTATCTTTCTGGCCCCGACGAGTCTCGTTTAAATGAACTCAGTTATTCAGGCTGCCCCTATCCTGACCCCAGCTTAGATACCTTGAAAATGGCCCCTGTTGCTCCATATGCTGGCGCCTAAATGCCTCTTTCCTTCATGGAAAAACAGCCGTGTGTGGATGCTAAACTGAGAGGTCACAGAAGGTCCCCTGTACCCCCAAACTCTGCTCCCCCTGGTGGCGGCACTGCCCAAGAGCCCTGTCCGCACTGCCTAACGCCCGCAGTCTGGCCGGGTCTCTCAATGCCTCCGTCTGACCCTCTCACGTGTGTCCCTCTTGCATGCAGCCTTCTAATTCCCGGCCTGCCCACGGCTCCTGCGGACTTGGACCCATTTAAGTTTCGCTGGCTGATCCCCATCTCTGCCCTTCAAGTCAGGCTGGGGAACACAGCAGGTAACGGCGCCCTTCCCATGGCCCAGGTGGGATGTACTTGAGGCACGGAGGGAGGCGTGAGGGGACACGGGGTGATTGGCGAGAAAGTGAAGACAAGAGAAGGTGGCTCTGACGCCCGAGCGACGGTGAGGCCAGCAGGCGCGTCCCTCTGCCAAGTGCCTCTTCTCGCCCCGCCTTCACTAGCAGCGGGTTCCACCTTCACCCACTCAAAGTCATCACTGCTCAGCAGAGGCCCATGATGTACATCTAGATTCCCTCAGAAACTGGTCTTCAGCTGCTAGGGAATTGGGTCTGGGGGCCCGAAAAAGGACCGCCACGTGGAGAAGGCGGAGAGCCACGGCAGCGCCGTCATCTGTGGTTTAGTGGATGACGTATGTGCATAGAATCACCGAGATAGTTACAAAGCTGTTGGCTGTTGGGTTTCAGTCATGCGGTGCTAGCACCGTGCCTCCCCCAGTGTGCCCGTTCTCCTTCCCACCCCCACAACCCGCCTCTACAGCGGGCACTTTTCTTCTTATCTCTCTCTCCCTCCCCTCCCCTCTCCTTGAGTGCATTGTTTTGCAGTACAGACACTGAAGGGTTATGTGTATCCCTTTACCTCCTGTCCACTCAGTTCCAGTCTAGCATCACTATTTCCAACTGTGTTGTCACACTGGTCCCCTTCTCCGTCTTACCTGTCCTCCGCCCCACACACGCTTTATAGTAGATCCCAACAACGGACAGGTCCTCCTGGCCGGGTTTCCTGCTCTTGGATAGTAGTTTCATACTATATTTTTTTAATATTCCACAAATGAATGCAGTCATTCTATATCATCATTAGTGATTAAAACAAAAACAACTAATAAGCGTTTGACCCGGAACCTGTTCAGAATAACCACATCCTGGTGCTGCCAAGGGCGCGGCTAGTGGTGACGAACTGGTCCCTGAGCGGGCAGTTGTCAAAGTGGCCGGGACCTCCCCCGCCGTCTTTCTCCCCTTATACTCTCAGTGTCCCTTCCAAGGACGAGGGCTGAGACTCGGGGGCTCCTTGGCCACTCCCAGAGTCAGAGGCCAGGAAAAGAGCAACAGCACATGAGTATTTGGTAGTGGTCAGGGAAGGAGAAGTTGAAAGGCACAGAATGAACCTGCGCAGGGCCGGGCTGGCACTGTTTCCCCTGTTGAACTTGGCCGAGTGGCCAGTTCGTGTCTGCTGTGGCACCGCTGGCAGACACGTGCAGCCTGATCCCCGTTTCCTGTGACAGGGACAGAGAGCAGCGCCCTCTGGGAACTGATTCACACCAAGTCGGAGCTGGAAGGGCGGCCGGAGACCATCTTCCAGCTGTGCTGCAGGTACCCACACACAGCAGGCCACGCTCTACAGCAGGCCACAGTCGTGGTCATGGCTCCCCAACAGGCCACGCTCTTGGCCATGGGACAGAGCTGGATGCTCTTGAAAGGGGAGGGGCGCTTGTTTCAGTGGCCCTGGATTCTGATGACCAGGGGCAGGAGATCCTGTCTCACAAATGGCAGCAGAGTTTCTAGCAGAATGCACCGGCGTGGGTGGGGGGAGGTGGAGCCAAGTGGAGGGTGGGGACAGGGCTGGGAGGCCGGCCACGGAGCGGGACATTTTGCCCTTTCGTTCCCTCTCCCAGTGACAGTGAGAGCAAGACCAGCCTGGTCAGGGTGATCCGGTCCATTCTGCGGGAGAACTTCCGCGCCACATCAAGAGCGAGCTGGAGCGGCCCTGCAAGGAGCGCCCGGGGCCCCTCAGGAACCGCGTGCCCGTGTCTGCCAAGCTAGGTGAGGCCGGCTGCCCGAGTGGGTGCCAGCAGCAGCGGGATGAGGGCTTCTTTCTTAGACCAGGCACAGGCCGCTGGGCTCAGATTGGTCAGGAACTTCTCTCCTTTCTCTCTGGCTTGTGTTTGGGGGAGGGTGCCCAGAACCGCCCAGCCCCCAAAGCCTTGGCCAGCTGCCTCCCGACAGCTCGCCCCTTGTGCTGGGATAGATAATTTTCTTTTGGCTTTTTGAGTCACACCTGGCGACTCCTGACTCTGCACTCAGGAATTACCCTGGCGGTGCTTGGGGGACCCTATGGGATGTCAGGGATCGAACCCAGGTCAGCTGCATGCAAGACAAACGCCTTCCTGCTGTGCTCTCCCTGGCCTCCTGGGCTGTGTAGCCGGACAGGAAGTGCGGACTCATGCAGGCACTGCAGGCCACAGCCCCCTGGGACTTTCCTGCCCCTCGAAAGGCGTGTGTGCCAGCAGTCCGGGCACGCCTCTCAAGCTGAAATCTTACCGCCAGGCACAAAGCTTCCGTTTTCTCTTGCTTTTCCTCTCGCTTCTCTTGGTAAGTGATGGCCTCTACAGATTCACTTACAGAATTTCTCGGTTGCTGAAATTAGTTATTGCCATAAAAACAAACCTGCTGTTGTCGGCACAAGCTTCCCGGTAAGGTGCTCCCTCTCCTGTCAGCCCAGGGGCGGGAATCCAACACATCCAAACGATGAGCCTGTCCTCTTAAACGCCTGAACGTTGGCTCCGGATTCCAGTGGGCTGAGATCAGACCATCTCTCTACTATTAACTGAGCAACAAGGGGAATAAATGAGCCGAGGACGTGTGCATGGGCACATGGTGTAATCTTGGTGATCAGACTGCAAAGTACTTTGGTGAAAGGAGGGAACCTCGGTATTCATTGGTGGCCCGTGTCAGCAAGCCCGCTGGCAAAGGAAGAACCAAAACCTGTCACTATACCGCTCTAAACAACTGTCATCCATCACCTACAAATTGCCCCGTCTCCCAACTTCAAATACATCTCAAATGAACCTAAGTAAAACAAAAAATTCCCACTTAGAGTTTCACTTGGGTGGGAGGTGGGATTGGCTCAGGGGACCCTGTGAGTGCCGGGACTGAAGAGGGGTCAGCCCCGTGCAAGGCAAGCACAGGTCATGCCGTGAAGGCGGCGGCCCCCTGTGCTGGATGCTCTGCTTCTCTTTGGATTTTAATTTTTCTTTTAGGGGCCAGAGCGATAGCACAGCAGGGAGGGCATCTGCCTTGCACGTGGTCGACCGGGTTCGATCCCCTGCATCCCATATGGTTCCCCGATGCACCGCCAGGAGTAACCCCTCAGCGTTGCCGGGTGTGATCCAAAAAGAAAAAACAATTGTTTAGTTTTTGGACTACCGCCAGTGGTGCTGAGAGATCACTCTAGTGGGTCTCAGGGGACCCCATGGGGTGTCAGGAATCAAGCTCAATATGCACAGCAAATGCCCTACCCGCTATACTATCGCTTAGGTCCTTTCTTGCAATTTTATTATTATTTTTTTTGCTTTTTGGGTCACACCCAGCAATGCTGAGGGGATACTTCTGGTGGTGTTTGGGTGACCATATTGGATGCCGGGATGGTGGCTGTATGCAAAGCAAATGCCCTTTAATTTTTTTTTTTTTTTTTGTAAATAACCCCAAGAACTAGCAGTCAAGTATAGCGAGAGAGTAAGCATCTGTATTTTTATATTACTCTTTTCTTTCTGGGGAAAAAAAAACACCGGCAGCACACAGAGGTTACTCCTGGTGGGGCTCAGGGGGCCCTATGGAATGCCGGGCATCAAACCCAGGTCAGCTGCAGGCAAGGCGAATGCCCTTCCGGCTGTCCTATCCCTCAGACCCCTGGGTGCCTCCGAGCCCATCTGGGGAGTGGTGCTCCCCTCTTAGGAAATGTGCTCTTCCTCCTTGCAGCGTCCTCCCGCCTCCTTGAAGAACATTAAGAACTCCTCCAGCAGCGAGGGGCGGGTGAGCCCTCCAAGGGCAGCTCCTGGACTCGGACGAGGGCAGCCTGAGCAGCGGCCACACGGCCGGGCAGCACGCAGCAGGCGCACCCTGGCCTGGCCCATCTCCCCGACGGCCTCATCAAAGAGAGCGACATCCTGAGTGACGAGGAGGAGGAGGAGGAGGCAGAGGCGGAGGGGGGCCCGCAGACGCCCAGGCCGGGCAGCCCCACCAAGGACATCGAGCTGCAGTTCCGCGCCTGAGCATCTCCGAGGCGCCCGGCTCGCCTCCCGGAGAGGAGCAGCCCAAGCTGGTCGCGGGCACTTCTGCGCCATCAAGCGCCAAGGCCAACAGCACCAAGAGGGCCAGGGGACGCTGCTGAAGGCCCAGCTGCGCCACCAGTCCCTGGACAGTCACTCGGAGCATGCTGGCCTGGACCTCGGCGCCGTTCTGGACCGCGAGTTCAGCGTGCAGCGGCTGACGTCAGGCCCGGGGACGTCCTAGTGGTTTCCTGCGGGACACGGGGGGCCCCTGGTGGTCACGCGGGGAACTGCAGGTCCGGAGACGTTTTCCACAGCATAGCTGTAAAGATTTAAGTTATTTTAATTTATTATGGATCAGAAAGCCGGGTGAACTGGTCAGAATCTGTAAATTTCTTCGTTTACATCCCTTTTGAGCAGGCATCAAAACAAAAAATGACTTCTAGAATATCTTTAAAATTGCTTTTTAATTTATGTGGAAAAGGTGGGGAAGCTATTTTTAAGAAGGTGATTTTTTTCTCCCTTTTCTTTTCCAATCCTCTGGGCATTTCCTTTGACCTGTTTTGGCTTTATTTAAAGCATATTTAAATTATTTTAATGTGGGGTAGGAGCACCTGGTGCAGAGACTTCATTTTTGTAAGGAGGTACTAGATGCTGTTTATACTAAACATGTACATTATATCTATGCAGTATATATATATATATAGATTAAAAACAGAAACCCGCCCTGTCCTCGACCACGTTTTTGCGTGCAGTGCTCTAGGGGCGTGACGTCACCTGGCCGGCGGCTCTTCGGGTCCAGCTGGGGGCGTCGCTGGGGCCCGGCCGCGCCCGCCCCTGGCCTGCCGGAGCTCGTCGCGGAAGCTGTAGGCGAAGAGGCGCTGGTCCCGCCGCACAGCGCCCGGTGCAGCGCCGCACAGGCGGCCGAAGTGGGCGACGGAGAGCTGGCCGGGCCGCAGCGTGGGCTCCACCTCGGCGCGCTGCAGCAGGGGCCGCCGTGCTCTGGGGCCGCTGCGCTCGGGAACAGCAAGCTGCGGGCAGACGCTTCCGTCAGGGACACGGCCTGCGGCCACGCAGGAGACGGCTTCGCACACCCGGGCTGGCCGCTAAGGGCGCCGCATGGCCCGAGAGCCACGGGGTTTGCCCCGCGCCTGCCTCAGTTTCCACAGCGGGATGCTGCAGACCACCCCTGCGGTCCCAGTCGCACCGTTTAAGCCCCTGCTGGGTGGGCGCGGCCCCAAACACGGTGTGGGACCCCGAGGAGAGGAGGAGAGAGCAAGAGCCGAGGGTGAGAGAACGAGAGGCGCAAGACCCAGTGAGAGACAGAGAGAGGGCGAGCACGAGAGAACTCGGCAGCGAGAGATGGAGACAGAGTGAGAGTGAGTTGAAAGAGCAAGACAGCAAGAGCGAGAGCGAGAATGACCGAGACTGAAAGAGCAAGCGAGAGCCCAAAGGTGAGAGAACGAGAGCGAGACCGAGTGAGTGAGACAGAGCGAGACAGAGAGAACAAGAGATAGCGAGACAGAGTGAGCGAGCGAGACAGAGAAGAGTGAGTTGAGAAGAGCAAGACAGCGAGAGCAAGAGGAGAATGACCAAGACTGAAAGAGAGCAAGCGAGAGCCCAAAGGTGAGAGAACGAGAGCGTGAGACCGAGTGAGTGAGACAGACAGAGAGCGAGAGAGAAACTCCACAGCGAGACAGTGAGAGCGAGAGAGAACAAGAGATAGCGAGACAGAGTGAGCGAGCGAGGGAGAGCGCCTGGCGGCGTACCGAGGCCGTGGTGGCAGAACTTCCTCCGGTAGTGGAAGCGCTCCGCACCACCTTCTCCACCAGCTTGAAGGGCTGCTGGATGCGGGGCTCAGTCAGCGGGACGAAGCGCACCACGCCCACGTCCACCTGCGGAGAGAGAGCGGCGAAGTCAGTGCCCGGCCGCGTGGCCACTTGGAAACGGGGACCCTGCGCCCCAGGCGGCCGCCCTTGCGGGCAGCTGCTCCCCCAGTGGCCCAGCTCTGGCTGGACTCCTCCCACGGTGTCCAGGGCCAGCCGGCCGCCAAGAGTAAAGGTTTCGTGGGGTTGGGGCTGGGCTTCAATTTGACCAAAACTCTGTGGGACCGGCCTGCCCCATTAGCATTAAAGCGCCGCAGCCCACGCAGCCCGTCTCGCAGCTACAAGAACCGGCCTCCCTGGATCTTTAAAAATGTGGGTTTTTTTTTTTTTCATTTTGGGTCACACCCAGCAATGCTCAGGGGTTACTCCTGGCGCTGCACTCAGGAATTACTCCTGGCGGGGCTCGGGGACCATAGGGGATGTCGGGGAACGTTGGGTCTGCTAAGTTCAAGGCAAACGTCCTACCGGCTGTACTATTGCTCCAGCCCCTGGATCTTAAAAAGAAAATGACCTTGCCCTTATCTGCCCGGATTTCACTCGCGTTTGCTTGTGGCAGGTAAGCGCAGTGTCTGATGTCTGCCTTACTAAACTGCAGTTGAAAACCTGAGGGATCAGCGGCACCGTGAGTCCGCCACTGCCATCACGGGACCTGAAGCTTGAGGGTCATCTGGGTGACGTCGCAGCCGCAGGCACAGCTCCTGAGAGCTGAGCTCGGTGCGTGGTCACGTGTCCTGCTTTTCTGGGGCTCTTCCACTCTCCCTGGGCTTGGCCCCAGCTCCCTAAAGCACGCCTCAGAGTGGAGAGGAGTGATGGAGCCCATTTTGTTAAGAACCACAGGAAAACTTAGAAACCATGGCAACGCAGACAAAAAAAGGACTCCCACTTACAACAGCGCTTATTTAGAATTACAAGCGCTATTTCTTTCCTTCCCGGGTCTGAAGTCTACAAAAGGGTTTAGTCAGGATGAAGAAATCAGCACTTGGTCAGGAGATGCTCTTGGATTACTCCGGTGGTGCTCGGGGACCATATGGGAAGCTGGGGATAGAATCCAGGCCGGCCACATGCAAGGGCCAGGGGAAATGGACGCCACGAGCACCCCGGGACAGGCGTGCTACACCCTGCGGTTTCCACATTAGTGACATCCCTGCATACAGGCCAGCGACACATACAGAGACCAGGGTGGCAGAGTCACAAACCATCAATGCGATGCCGTTGGAATTCGCTAACAAATATATTTACAGGGCCTGGGGAAAGTACAAGAAGGGCATTTGCCTTACACACGGCCGACCGGGGGTTCGATCCCGGCACTCTGCAGGATGCCCTGGGCACCGCCAAGAGTGATTCCTGAGAGCAGAGCCAGGAGTAACCTCTGCGCGTGGCTGGTGAACTCACAAACCGGGGAGTGCTGGTCACTTCATGCCTCTGGCTTCTGCTGGGGGCCCCAAGCACTGGTCCCAAAGCGCCATCTGCAGGCAGAACCTCAGCTGTGAAACTTTCAAGCTCAATCACTGGACAGTCCCAACTGGTCCACACAGTTGTCTTTGGGGCCACACCAGGCGGTGTTGGGGGTTGCTGGGCTCCCAGCTCCAGGCACTAGATAGAGCAGGCAGAGACCAGGCCGCAGCTCAGAGCGGGACCCCCCGCCGCACCCTTCTTCTTTCTTGGAAACTCCCGTGTGCTCTTTCACAGAAACTAACCCTCACCGAAGGGGGCAGAGACGAGCGTATTATCAGGGATTTTTTCCAACCTAACCAGTTCCTTCCTCCTTGGTCTCAATTCTATTACGTTTGGAATAGCCTGAACTTCAGACACAGTATTTTTCAGCTCTAAGCATGGACATCTGGGCTCTTGGGGTCACACCGGTGATGCTCAGGGGTCACTCCTGGCTCTGCAGTCAGGAATTACTCCTGGCGGTGTTTGGGGGAATGATACGGGATGCCGGGAATAGAATCAGGGTTGGCTGTGTGCAAGGCAAACCCCCTGCTGCTGTCCGATCGCTTGTCCCCATCTGTCTTCCCTGAAGATCTGATTTCTGCTGGGTTCCATAAACGACAAGCCTTTATTAGCATAGTTGCCATCGCTTCACACTGAACGCAGCTATAGCAGATGTTTGCTATTTGCATTAAACATTTGGCCCATGGCAGCTCCATCTACACTGATTTCCTTTTCTTTGGAGAATGGGTCGAATGGGTTTTTGGATTATACCCACCTGGATATTTTATACATTCTCCTCTGGATCTCGACTCAGTTTTATTCCTCTGTGGGGAAGAATGTTGCTTTTCTTTACATTTTTGGAGTTAATGCATTTGGACTCACGGCAAAGCGCGTGTCTCCCGCGGTCTCTGAAATCTGTCCCTTCTCTTTCTCCCTCTGACCACGGCAGGCAGTGTGGCTCAGAGGCCGGCAGGGTTTATCCACAGAACTGGAGCCCGCCTTCCCACCCCGCCTGCTTCCCAACTCACTCATGAGTCAACTTCTGACTCCTGACGCCAGGACACTGCTAAGTTTCCCACCAGGTCCCGATCCGGGTGTCCAGAGAGCCCCCCACCAGAAACTCTTCAAATCCAGGCTCCACCCGGACCTTCTTCCTGGAATCTCTCCCAGATCTGCTCACACTTTCCACATCAGACAGTGGCAGGTGGCGCTTTTTATACTCTGCCCCGTTTATAGTTGTTCTGCAAGAGTCTGAATGCAGCACGAACTCCGTTCCTGTCGCAAGTGGCTCTTTCTGTTGGAAACCAAACCATCCCTCCAGCAGCGGGGACGGCTGGCCTCGCCCACCTCACCTCACAGCTCCTTTCTCTCTGCCTTGCCTGAGCTCAGGGGCCACGCCAGCCTCCTGAAACATGCCACATTGTTCTCCTTTGTGACTCTTCTGCTGGCTTTTCTCCCCACCCGCCTAATATTCCCAACCCAACTCTGTTCACAGAATCCATTTTCATTTCATTACTCTGCAGGCCTCCGAAGTGAAGTCACACAGAAAGTAGCTAATCGTAACCCTTAAGAGCAGGAGCACCGGTGAGCTGCAAGCCTGAGCAATACACCCAGGCGGCTGCCGGACAGGAGGGCGTGGACAGAAAGGGCCTCCGACTGGGAATTACCTCTACAAGAGCCCTCTCTCTCCGTGTGGGGCCACATTTGCAGACCACTGCCCCCTACTGTGGCTGCCCCAAACTGCAGACAGCACTAACCTTTGTTTTTTTTCTGCTTTTGGAGTTACGCCTGGCAACACTCAGGGGTTACTCCTGGCTCTGCACTCAGGAATTAGTTCTGGCGGTGCTCGGGGACCATATGGGAGGCCGAGGACTGAAGTCGGGTCAGTCATGTGCAAGGTAAAAGCCCCCCCCGCTGTCCTATCGGCTCTGGTGCCAACACCTCGGCATCTGTCTGGCAACGTGAAAACACTCCTGCACCATCTTTACAGCAGCAGTACTCCCAGCAGCGAAGAGACTGAGGCCATCTAAATAAAAAACTGCCTGGGTGGAGAAGATGAAGTCTGGCAACCTCCCCTGCTGCTCAACTCTAGAGAAGCTGAAGTCTGCCCGCCTTCCAGAAGATGTCGGGACGCCAAGTGAGCACGCTGGCTGGCACCACTCGGGAAAGTGAAAGGCCGGTCAGCTGCCGACGCGAGTACATGAAGGACGGAGCAAATGAACATGTGGATCGCAACAAGATGTTTCTGAGACTGTTGACGGATGTGGTGGGAGCAGAGCGGGGGCACAGGGCACCACGGCGGGCACAGGGCACACGGCGGGACGCCGGCGCTCTCTGTGGACTCCGCACAGCCCCTCAGGTGCCGAATAAGCGTAGTGAGCTCGGGAATTGCACGAAACTGCGGCCTCTCCAGGGACCCCGGTGCAGGCATCTGTGAAATGGCAGCGCCCAGAGTGCCCTGCCCAGCCCAGCCGTGGCAGTGCTAAGTGTGGGGTGTCCCGAGCTCTCCTGCTGGGCCAAGGGCGTGGTGGTACTTGAGGCGATGCCAGGGCACTTCTCCCGTGGGTGCCCCCGATGCAGAGAAACTGGCACCATGGTTTCAGTCTAGGCAAACTCCCAAGCCATCACTGCTGTGGCCAAGAGCAGTAATGCGTGTTTCTCAGGCTGAAGGTGAGCGGGGCGGCAGATGTGCTAATCCACAACAAGCCACGGCCACCAAACAGAACAGGGATTCTGCTCCAGAGGCTGAGCACGAGCCATCCAAGGAGGCCTGCCCCGACTCAAGGTCAGTAGTTAATAACTTACCTATAGTTCAGGAACACAGACCTATTATCTGTATTATTACAGAACAGACAATATAGGGTAAGTGTCCTCATCAATGCAGAAAAGTAATAAAAAATACAGTGAAGGGGCCGCAGAGAGCACGGCAGGTAAGGAGCTTGCCAGGTTCGATGCCTCCAAGCGGAGTCTCCGAGAACCCATCCAGGAGTACGCCCAGAGCACCACCGGGTATGGCCCCAAAGACGCAAGCACACACACAAGCACAACGCGCCATACGCAAAGCCGACGTGCATGATACATGGAGGGATGGCTCTGGCGTGGTACACATAGTCACAGAGACTCAGCCCACGCCTCTTATCCCAGCAACTGGCCGTTAGTGCCGGGCGGGCAGAGCTGAGAACAGGCTGGTTTCGGCACCTGTCACTGGTCAGCCTCAGCTCACCAGCGACCAGCCAGGAGGCAAAGGCGTCGCACTGGATCCAGCACTCTGGGCAGAACGGCCCGACCTCCACCTTACGGTCCATCTCACTTTGTCCTGCACTGACTCCAAACTGAAGTATTTCATGCATGGAGAGTAAGTTTATCTATCAACATTTCTACACAGCAGGGGCTGGGGCGATAGCACAGTGAGCAGGGCG
The DNA here is from genome assembly GCA_021461705.1 of Cryptotis parvus. Lineage (NCBI taxonomy): Eukaryota > Metazoa > Chordata > Mammalia > Eulipotyphla > Soricidae > Cryptotis > Cryptotis parvus. The sequence continues at coordinate 22,422 of JAJIBD010007192.1, read as the reverse complement.
TTTGCCTTCCATGAGGCCGGCCCAGGTTTGAGCCCCCAAATCCCATAGGGTTCCCGAGCACCGCCAGGAGTAATTCCTGAATGCAGAGCCAGGAGTAACCCCTGAGCATCACCAGGTGAGACCCAAAAAGAAAAATAAAAGAAACCAACACACAAACTAGATTATTAAGCAAAAAGCCCCAATAAAATCTTGCTAAACGCCAGGCTTAGAGCCAACTAACTGCAAAATAAACCGACCCAAAAGTATCCAGATAATTGGAACGTGTGTTTTATGATTTACTCATTTTAAAGAAACAGCTGAGATCTATATCAATGTGTGTTAGGACTTTTTTGTTAGGGAGTGACACCAGGCAGTGCTCAGGAGACCCTATAGGGTGCCAGGGATCAAACTTGAGTCAGCATCATGCAAAGAGAGTTGCTCTCCCCACCCAACCAGAACTCTAGCCTCTTTTTTTTTTTTTGGTTCACACCCGCAGTGCTCAGGGGTTACTCCTGGAGGAGCTCGGGGAACCATATGGATGCCGGGAATCAAACCCAGGTCGGTGTGTGCAAGGCAAACGCCCTCCCCTCTGTGCTATCACTCTTGGCCCAATTTTTTTTTTTCTATTTTAGGTCATATCCAGAGATGCTCAGGAGTTACTCCTGGCTCTGCACTCAGGAATTACTCCTGGTGGTGCTCGGGGACCAAATGGGATGCCAGGGATCAAACCTGGGTAGGCTGCATGCAAGGCAAACACCCTCCATGCTATACTATCACTCTGGCCCTACACAATTTTTTTTAAAGTATCACCTGTCTTCCTGTTGTTCATCGATTTGCTCGAGTGGGCACCAGTAACATCTCCATACATCCTGTCACATGCAAGTGTAGCCCAAGGGCATCTGCTCACTCCAGGAACATGAAGAGCCTCAAACCATTGCTTAGGTCATGGGAATGAGGTCTATAATTGTTACTGGTTTTTGGCATATCAAATACCATGATTAAGTACCATCATAAAAAATTATGTTCTTACACTTTAATGGTCATGAGTTTATGGTTTTTTTTTTTTCGTTTTGGGTCACACCTGGCGATGCTCAGGGGTTACTCCTGGCTCTTTACTCAGGAATTACTCCTGATGGTGCTCGGGACTATATGGGATGCTGAGGATTGAACCCTGGTCGGCTGCATGCAAGGCAAACCTCCTACCTGCTGTGCTATTGCTCCCGGCCCTATGTTTTATTTTTTTTTTAAATAAAATTTTCAATTGACGGTTTTGCCTGACCGATGTTGCTGTCATCCCAAAATTCCAAACAGGATCAGCCCACTGTCTCCTTCGTGCAAAATTTATTTCACGCAATGGGAAGAAAAGGCTGAAAAGTTTAAGAAAAGAACTCCCAGAACGACCACCAACTGGGAACTCTTTGGCACCATTGCAGCAACATGGGAAGATACCATCATTGATGACATCGATGAAGAATACAACCGACTGGTTCAGTACCTCCATGATTGTGCGAAGAATGCTGAGAGAGAGAAAGCCACAAAAGGACACCTGTCTTCAAAAACTCTCGAGCTTATTCACCAATGAGGCAAGGCGTGAGCCTCAGGCGACCAAATGCTAACATCCAAGCTTGCAAAGCAGTGCAGAGAAGCAATAAAGGGAAGACCTTAAAGAGAGAAAAGCAGAAATACTGGAAGATGCAGCAGAAGCCGGAAAAGCATTCGCACCGCCCGCCTGTCCTTCACCAACTATAAGACCAAGATGACTGCCCTCCTACACCCTGATGGATCTATCACATCTTCCAGAAAGGCAATGGAGATTATCCATGACTTCTGCTTCTCTTTGATAGCCACGTCCACCTGCCCACATACCAAATTCCACAGTATGGTTATGCTATTCCCAACATTCTCCCTTCTGAAATCCGACATGCCATCTCGGCGGTAAAGAAGGGAACAGCACCAGGCCCAGACTAAGCCCGAACACCTGAAGAATCTGCCGTCGGTACTCATCAATATACTAGCTCGGCTCTTCACACGCTACCTGTCTGAATGCAAGGTGCCCTCCCAATGGAAAAACTAGCAGGACCGTTCTACTGTTCAAGAAGGGAGATATTCACGACATCGGAAACTATCGCCCCATCTGCCTGTTGTCCGTCATCTACAAGCTGTTTACACTAGTCATCCTGAACAGAACTGGCAGAACACTAGATGAAGGACAGCCATGCGAGCAAGCTGGCTTCTGGAAAGGATTCAGCAAAATCGACCATATCCACACAGTAACCAAGCTCATCGAGGTTTGTAGGGAGTACAAGATGCCCCTCTGTCTCACGTTCATTGATTTACAGAAAGCCTTTGATTCTGTGGAGACTGAAGCAGTCATCGAAGCCCTAGCCAAACAGGGTGTTCAAACCCAATACATCAAGATCCTTCGTGAGCTGTATTACGGATTCACCACCAGAATCTCACCATTCTACAAAGAAGTGATCATCGATGTCAAATGAGGGGTTCGGCAGGGTGATACCATTTCACCAAAACTCTTCAGCGCCACCCTCGAGAACATCATGCGACAATTAGAATGGGAAGGAATGGGAGTGAAGATAGATGGTCGGCAACTACACCACCTCCACTTCACTGATGACATTGTTCTGATAACACCAAATATTAGCCAAGCGGCACAAATGCTGGCTGACTTTGACCGAGAATGTGGAAAGATAGGTCTACAGCTGAATCGCAACAAAACTATGTACATGAAAAATGAACTAGTTCCTGAGGCCCCATTCACTCTCAATGGAACAAACATTTCTGAATGCAGCAGTTATGTGTACCTAGGTTAAGAAGTTAACATGATGAACGACCTAAAACCTGAGCTGTGCAGGAGGAAGAGAGCGGCATGGAATGTCTTCAAAAACATCGAAGAAATAGCTAAAAAGGACAAAGAACCTCCGGCTCCGGGCACATCTCTTTGACTCCACCGTTCTCCCTGCATTAACATACGCCTCAGAGACCTGGGCCCTACGAAAGCAGGATGAGAATGCTCTTCGGGTCTCCCAGAGAGGAATCGAAAGAGCTATGCTTGGAATATCATGCCCCACTCATGTGAGAGAAGGAATCCGGAGTTTCGACCTCCGTCGCTGTTCCAGAGTCAGGGACGCTGTCTTGTTTGCCAAGGCATCAAAAATCAGATGGACTGGACATGTAATGCGATTTGGAGACGACCGCTGGACTAGAGCCGTTACTGACTGGATCCCATAGGACATCAAAAGATCACGTGGCCGCCCACCTACAAGATGGTCAGACTTCCTTATAAAGACCCTGAATGAACAGTTTGAGGCTCTTTGTATTCCTGAAGCAACCAGATGCCATCGGGCTACACTGGCATGTGACAGGGTCAAATGGAAATGTTACTGGCACCTGCTCAAGCAAATCGATGAATAACGGGATGCCAAGTGATCAAGTGATAAAATTAAAAAAAAAATTACTGAAGAATAAAAGCATGAGTAGCCAATGGAGACGGAAGTGAAATTTATGCCCCATTGTTCATGGTCCAGAACCTCAACACTTGCTATCACTGCTTCATCCAGTGGGTTCCGGCATGTCACTTGTCTTCCCGTTGTTCATCGATTTGCTCTAGCGGGCGCCAGTAACGTCTCCATTTGTTGGGAATGAGGGCCATTATTGTTACTGTTCTTGGCATAGTGAATATTCCATGGGTAGTTTGTCAGGCTCTGCCGTGGCTCTGGGTTCATCCCAGGGGGCCCAATTTTTTCTATGTCAGACCATGAACCATTCAGGGGCCACGGGGCAGAGCCCTGAGTAGATAAGCCTGTCTCCTATCTGCCACCTGCCAATGCAGCCGGGCACCAGAGCCACACCTGCAACACCTTGAGGGGAGGGCATCATGTACTTGGTGTCATTTCTAACCAACACTCTCTAAAAGCTCTTTATCCCACTGCATCCTAGCAATCTGCATAGGAAGAGCAACGGAGGAGAACTGGAGCAAGGTGCCACCATGCCGGAAGCTCCTGTGCTTTCGCTCTTGTTTTGTTTCAGTACCTCACCCAGCAATGCTCAGGAATTACTCCTGGCGGTGCTTGGGGAACCCTGTGGGATGCCGGGCTCGAACCTGGGTCAGCTGCATGCAAGGCAAGTGCCCTATGTACCATACTATCGGCTCCAAGGACTTGTAGTCTTATGGGTCAAATTCTAACTCAACAGTTGCTTCTGGGTCTTCTTTATTCTTCAAAAAAACTATACATATTTTAAACAATTTTTTGTAAGTTATCCAATTTCATAAGTAGTGATTTCAGACCCGTCACCAGCACCAGAATAAAAAAACAGTATCTCAACTCTAACCCAGAGAGGCACAATCGAGTTAAAAATAGTTCAGCCTATGCTCTTTATGTGGGGACAGAAAAATAATGAACTCTCCCCTGGCATAGATAAAGTGCAGAAATAAATTATAGCTGTGGACGAAAAGCACCAGCTTGTAAAGAAAAGCGGGCCCTGTTGTGTGCACCCAAATAATTCCTCCTCCTCAGCGGCACACAAAAGCAGCCTTCTGGGCGCTCAGGTCTCCACAGCGCCTGGTGCCCACAGCGCCCTCCCTGCCCCGCCTCCGCTGTCTTCTTTCTCCCACTCGGAGCATGGGACGAAGAACCTGGCATTTATCTCCTCGCCCATTCAGCAAGCTGCACCTCGGGGCTTCCAGGGAGTTCACTTGTTGGGGCTTTCCTCCGATATTCAGAAGCCTGGAAAAGGACTCCCGCGTAGGTGCTCAGCTGAAGACACCCGGCAGAGGGAGCGGAGCCCTTCATAAAGGCTGCGGCTGTCACAAGCGATGGAAGGCAAGAAGTTTCGGGTCGTGTCTGGACCCAGAGACCTCAGGACGTTCGTCTTCGTTAGCTCAAACTGTAAGTTGGGGCCTGTTCTTCACAGTTAGTCTTTTTGGTTGTTGTTTTTGTCTTTGTGCGTCACACCAGGAGGTGCTTGGGGCTTACTCCTGACTCTCAACTCAGGAATCATTCCTGGTGAGCTTAGAGGATGTCGAGATTGAACCCGGGTTGGCTACATGCAAGGCCAACGCCCTCCCCCGCTGTACTGTCTCTCCAGAGCCTTCAATCTTGGTCTGGATGTAATGAAGTAAGCCAGGAGCCCGCCTCTGCACCTGAAGCAGCGACCACAGACGTGCTGTGGGCAAACCTCTAACACATTCACCATTCAGGCTGCACTCCCGAGCCTGCACTTTGGAGCCAGAAGGGTCTTCTCTCTTCTTGGCTCTGAAGACCACCCAGGACCTGGTCTTCGACCTTTGCATTTTTTTTTTTTTGCTGACTTTCATGGTATTTCTAGCCCGACACCACCCTGCCGCCAAAACAAAGTATGCCTTTATTCTCTCTGAGACAGAAATTTGAGCGAGCAGGCCAAAGAAACTGTGCCATGCAGTGGTGGAAAGAAGAAAAAGAAAACAAAAAACTTCATAGCAATAACGCAAAGACAGCAACAACTAGTTTTCACGGTAGGAACAGAACAGCGACCTTCATTCAGGGCACCAAATCCTTTCTGCCAAGTTCTCTGGGCCAGAAGTAAGATTTATAGTTGGCAGTGGACGGTGGAGGAGCTCGGGCCGCCCCTCGCCCTGGCATACTGTTTACGTTGATTCTGGCTGAGTGTGATTCATCTCTGCCAGGCCTTGTTCATTAAGACGAACAAGCTGCCTGCCAGTCTGAAAATGCATGGGAATTTTATGTTTATAGGTTATTGCTAGCTAGTGGGAAGGGCAGAAGCAGAGCTCTGCCACATACACACACACACATAGATCAACAGCGGGAGAGAAAGAAACGCCAAGCTCAGAGGTGGTGGATCTCTCTCTTGACGAACCCTCGGTGGGAAACGGTCCGGGAGGAGGGTCATTTAGTGAGGGGGCTGGCGTCTGCCATGCTAAAACCCAACCTCGAAAACAGCTATTATGGAACGATGAACATGACTTCCATTCCACCACCAGCCTCTCCCCACAACACACACACACTGCACACCTTAATTGTGGTTCCGTCTCAGGCAGAAAAGGAATTTGGAAAACAGCAACCTGTGAGAGAACAGGCAACGCCTCACTTACTTTTTATTTATTTTGGGTCACACCCAGTGATGCTCAGGGGTTACTCCTGACTCTGCACTCAGCAATTACACCTGAAGGTACTCGGGGACTGTATGGGATGCCGGGATCAAACCTGGGTTGGCCACGTGCAAGGCAAACTGCCCTTCTCGCTGCACTATTGTGGCAGCCCCACAGCCTAACTTACTTAATCTTGGCAGACTCTGAATCAGAGTTCTAAGCTTCAGGCAAATCCTCCACCTCAATTGTTGAACTTACATTTTAAGATGATAAACACCAGAACAGAACAGCAGCTTTAGCTAGCTGTAGAACTCAGCTTCTAGAACTGATGTGGCGATTATGACCACCCTTTTTTTTCTCTTGGGGGGCACACCTGGTGGTGCTCAGGGCTTACTCCTGTCTCTGTGCTCAGCGATCACTCCTGGGAACCACACATCATGCTGGCGACTCTCAGCTGGACCATCGCTCCATCCTGCGGCCGCCTTTAGCTCAGGCACAGGCTGATATTCCCGTAGATGGTCAGAGCCGCCCTGGGCAGCCGTCTGCCCTATTACTGCACTCCAGAGCGAGGCAGTTAAAGTGCAGGCTGCAAGCTGCCACGGCCTCCAGATGGAGCGCTTGCTGTATTTACCCTGGGAACCACACAGGGGCTCCAAAGGGGGAACCAGGCAGGAACAGGGAATGTGCTGGGAAAGCCAGCCTGCTGCTGAGCTGTGGGTGGCTGTGAGAGGGCGGGAGAGAGGGAGAGGGAGAGAGTGGAGAAAGGGAAGGAGAGGGAGAGAGAGATGGAAGAGAGGGAGAAAGGGAGACAGAGGGGGGAGAGAGAGGGAGAGGGAGAGGGAAGAGAGAGAAGGGGAGAGGGAGAGAGGGAGAGGGAGAGGAAGAGAGAGAGGGAAAGAGGGAGAGGGAGAGGAAGAGAGAAGGGAGGGAGAGAGGGAGAGAGAGAAGAAGAGAGGGAGAGAGAGGGAAAGAGAGGGAGGGAGAGAGAGGCAGAGGGAGAGGGAGAGAGGGAGGGAGAGGGGGAGAGAGAGGGAGAGAGAGGGGGAGAGGGAGGGAGAGAGGGAGGGGAGAGATGGAGAGAGGGGGAGAGAGATGGAGAGAGGGAGAGGGAGAACAAGAGGGAAAGGGAGAGAAAGAGGGAGAAGAGAGAGGGAGAGAGAGACAGAGAGAGAGAGAGAGAGAGAGAGGGAGGGAGGGAGAGAGAGGCCGGCGACCATTAAACACCAGTCTCCACAGGCTATCACAGAAAGAGAAACCCGCCAGCCATGTCAGTGACAACTGAGCAGGTGTTTTCCACAAGCCCAAGCAGGTGACTCGATGCCCCAGAAGGGCTGACAGGATCACTGCAGGGAGACAGAGGGCTCGGGCAGGCGAGATCTGGCCCAGGCATTTGAGAGCCTGCTGGGGACAGTACAGGGGCTGGGCCCCGACTCCCTCAGGGGGAAAATGCCGAGTCCCGCAACACAAGGCGGCGTGGCTCATTGTCCAGCCCAGCCCGTCTTGTCTCAGGCACGGGGGCCTCCATTCACACACACCCGACGAATGTGCTACTTTCTGCTCTGTTTTCACTCTCTTGCCCACAGAGGTGCTTCTGATTCGTTCAGAATAACCGGTTTGGCAGCAGACGGCTCCATTTGGGTCAGGGGCCGATTCCAATCTGAGCTCAAAGGGATCTCCGGCTGTTCATGCGCGTTGGCAGGGGCTGACCAGCTCCAGGCCCGGCCGAAGACGCACCGGCCGGAAGTGAGCGAGTGCTGCCCAGGTAAGGCTTCTGCGAGGACACCGCTGGGAAGGGGGGACGACACAGGGGCTTCAGCCCCTTTCTAGCACGAACAATTCACTGGGGTCCCGTGCCTGGCCAACGGCGGGAGCCGAGCATGATCTGTTTTTAAGTTAAAATCAGGGTTTGAAAACTGAAATGGAAAACTCTCTTGCTTTAAAAAAAAAAAAAAAAACACCTTTCTACTGAATCAGTATTTCTCAGAGAGGGCTTAAACTATTCCTAAAATAGTTGGAGTATTTTAATTAAAAACAGAACTTTGGAGGCCAGGGCCTACATAGTGAGGGAGTGAGGGGTGAGGGAGAGGGGGGAGAGAGGGGGAGAGAGGGGAGAGAGGAGAGAGAGAGAGAGAGAGGAGGGAGAGGAGAGGGGGGAGAAGGGGAGAGAGAGGGAGAGAGTGTGTTGGGGATGTGAGGGATTGTTGGAAGGGGGTAAAGAAACAGAGCCCGGCAATGCTAAAATGCCGTGTGTGTGTGTGTGTGTGTGTGTGTGTGTGTGTGTGGGTGGGTGTGGTGTGTGGCTGGGGTCCAGGTTAGTCTGAGTCTGACACCAAGGTACTGGCCTCGGCTGTCCCGTCCTGCCCTCAGTGGCCCTGTGGGAGCTCCCTGTGGCCAGCTGCTTCCGGGGGCCTGCTGTGAGCTGTCCTTCAAGCTGTCAGAGGACCCCGAGCTGTCCCCTGAGCCGTAGCAGGACCCCGAGCTGTCCCCTGAGCAGCACTAGACCCCACAGCTGTTTACCATCATCCACTTTCCTTTAATGGGGATTTTATCTGGGGCTGGGTGTTCAGGGATTACTCCTGCTCTGTGCTCAGGAATCACCCCTAATGGCGCTCCGGGACGGGTCCCAGGTCGGCCTCGTGCCAGGCAAGCACCGTCCTTGCTGTACTAATGCTCGGGTCCTGATTCCGGTTTTTCTCTTGCTGCCCCAGACTTCCTCCCGGATCCTGCAGGCTGCAGAGCCGCCGGCAGCTGGGACCCGAAGCGGTCACACACCCCGACAGGGGCGCCCAGGACCATGGTCTCCCAGGGACTCCAACTCCTGGCATTTGTCCTGGCCGTGTCGGGGGCCTGTGGGGTGCTGGTGGCCACGCTGCTGCCCAACTGGAAGGTGAGCGTGGCGGCGGCGCCAGCATCATCACGGCCGTGGAGCAGCTGCAGGGGCTGTGGGTGGACTGCACGTGGTACAGCACGGGGCTGTTCAGCTGCGCCCCTGCGCCTCGGCGCCGCCTCCCCGCTGCACGCAGCAGGCGGCGCGGCCGCCATGGTCCTGGCTTGTGTCCTGGCCGCTCTGGGGGTGTGCACGGCCCCTGTAGGGATGAAGTGCACCCGCCTTGGCGGCGACCGGGAGGACACCAAGCGCCACGCTGCCCTAGCCGCCGGCGCCTGCTTCCTGGGGGGCGGGGTGGCAGGCGTGGTGCCGGCCGGTGGTACACCAGGGAGATGGTGGCCAACTTCCTGGACCTCACGGTCCCCGAGAGCAACAAGCCTGAGCCGGGGGCGCCGTCTACACCGGCTTTGTTTCTGGCGTGCTGCTCGCTCCCGGGCTGGGTTTTCTGTGGCTCCTGTGTCAAGAGGCGGCCAGACGCGTGGCTCCAGACGACCAAGCAGCAGCTGGTGGCCAGCCCACGACTGCAGGGGTGACCCGGTGTACCACCTCAAGGATTACGTGTGAACCCCACAGGCCCTGCCGGCCTTCTGGACTATCAGAAGAGCGCTTGCCTTGCACGTGGCCAGGGTTCAATCCCCAGCATCCCATATGGTTCCCCCAATACTGCCAGGAGTAATTCCTGAGTGCAGAACCAGGAGGAACCCCTAAGCATCAGTGGGTCTGATTGAAAAAATAGATATATATATATATATATATATATATATATATATATATACACACACCCACCCACCCCCAAAGAGGGGCTGTTGTCCCCTAAGCCCTGCTGGGGTGATTCCTGAAAGCAGAGTCAGGAGTAAGCCCGAGCATCATGAAGTTTGGCTGACCTCTGCCCCCCCCCCACCAAGAAAGCCTGACAAAACAAGCTACAACTTCACTTTATAAAGAACAAAAGGTCCCTCAACACGGTGAGGAGGTGGTTTCAAATGCCAACACCCTTACGCACCATCTTCACCTGTCTGAGACCTTCTGCATCTCCTGTTTGCATGTGCTCGCTAAAGGTTTATCACTGGCAGGTCTCCTCTGCTACGCAGGAAGGCGACCGCCGGTTCTTCTTCCCCAAGCTAATCTGCAGCCCCACCTCCAGGGCTGGCACCTAACTGCGGCTCTGCAGACGAGACAGCTGCCGGGCCCCCCAGGCCGTTCCAGCAGGGCTGTGCTCGCTGCAGCCTTCAAGCCCCACTTTTCAGCAAGGCCGGTGAGCTGCTCACTTGCCCCCTGCAGTTGTGGCTAGACCAGCCACCTCCTGGCAGCCGGAGGGATAGTCCAGTGGGTAGGGCGTTGCCTTGCACACGGCTGACCTGGGTTTGATCCCCAGCATCCCATATGGTTGCCTGAGCAGTCAGGAGTAATTCCTAAGTGTAGATCCAGGAGTCACCCCTGAGCATTGCTGTGTGACCCAAAACGCAAAAACAAACAAACAACCTGCCACCTCGGCCCTGGCCCTCAGCCACCTCCCTGTCCCCTTTCTGTCAGGTCGGTAGCCGCGCCCACTGGTGAGCACTGACGGTGGGTGATCACAGACTCCGTGGACGAAGAAGAGATACTGGCCAGGCGACCCCACCCTAATGGCAATGAAAAAGGGCTGTTTAAAAACGCTCCGACTGCTCTCTCATGGGCAGTGGCCAAAATTCCTCTGATGGAACCCATTTATCCAACAATGAAGACTTACATTTACTCTCATTAATTAGTATTTGGGTGATTAAGTTATTTTTAAGTGTTTTTTTCCGCCTCTAGTTCGAGTCACTTCAGTGAAAACGTGTTTGGGTTTATAAATGAGCTGCTTCATTTACCTGATGGAAGCAAAGTCATTTTACAGTACAAGAATGTATTTTTAAAATAGGAGTTAAATTATCTTATGTGATTCAAATGCCTTTTCAACAAACCAAAAAATCGGATCACTAATGTGCAATGGAAATACTGCAGTTAGTCTAATATTTATTTGATAATTTAACCTCATTGTTCACAATGTACTGATAAAGAAGAGAAAAAACTTTCTTTGTTAATAACTCAGGATGTGGGAAGAAAAGTTTGAGTACATAATTTCATTTTTCATAAGGAAGTCAGGAATAAAATATTTTATACCTATTTTGCCAAGTATATCATCATTTTCTGCCAGCGTGTCACTGACAATTAGCAAAATATCTGAAATGGAAAGGTACTACACTTCATAACGGAAATTAGAAAAAGGGATACTTAGAACAGACATTTTTTTCGGCTTTTTGGGTCATCCAACAGTGCTCAGGGGTTACTCCTGGCTCTGCAGTCAGGAACTACTCCTGGCGGTGCTGGGGGGACCATATGGGATGCCGGGGTCAAACCCGGGTTGGCTGTTCACAAGGCAAATGCCCTCCCCTCTGGACTAACGCGCTGGCCCTAAAACAGACATTTAAGTGATTAAAGGTCAGGATATAGTTCAAAGCGGTGGAGCTCACGCTAGGCGTGCGCCGGCCCGAGTTCTGATCTGTGGCACCACAAGCCCACTTCTCCTGAATGGCCCCTATTGATACACACATCTGCATACACATGTACACACATACACATGTACACACACACATATCGTACTTATACACATACCCAGTTACATATACACACAAACACGCACATACACACATGTGCGTATACACCACCCATGTACATGCACACATATACATACTATATAATGTACGGCATTATATCGCATGTACAGTCCCTCTGAGTGGTCAAACGCCACAGGAAAGCTGAGTTTCCTTTCATGCCAGTGACTAAGAGGCTGCTCTGACAACTGCCTGCTTCCGCCCGGTGAGCCTGAGGCACCCTGGGGTTCTGTGCCCCACGGCCCTGCTCTCAAGTCTCGCGGTACGGATTTCATGCGTCTAGAGCATTTCCAAAGCTGACTTTCATTCTGTTTGGATCTGGAGCATTTTCTTCTCAAATAGACACAGGAATGTCTCAAGCTCTCCAAAAGCAGCCATTCGGCAGAGAACAACGGGCCAATGCGCTCCAGCCCGGAACTGGTGGTGACGGACCGGTGTGGGGCACCCAGATCCCGCCAGGATTCACAGTGCCTGCTTTGCTCCACCAAGAACCCCCCGACTCCCAGTGCCGTGCCCCCAAGCCAGCACTCCCAATCGGCCCGGCCCCAGCTTCACATTCTCAGTGGATATTCTCTGGAAGTGTCTCTGCCGGTTTAGGACAAGCCACTCCGACTGGAGGCAAGGCGTCCTGTGAGCTCTTGTATTACCAGTGACTGGGCACTGCGGGTCCCCTCAGCATCGGCCAGACCCATGGCCAGCCTGGGCGCACGCGCTCACCTCCACCTGAGAGCCACACAGGAAGGCGGCTGCTCCAGAGAAGGAGAGTGGAGTTTAGGGGATTAATGAGCCGCCTCCCGGGAATTACAGCTGGGAAATTTTTTTTTTTTTTTTTTGCTTTTTTGGGTCACACCGGCAATGCTCAGGGGTTACTCCTGGCTCTGCACTCAGGAATTACTCCTGGCACTGCTTAGGGGGACCATATGGGATGCCGGGATTGACCCCAGGTCGGTCACATGCAAGGAAAACGCCCTACCCGCTGGACTATCGCTCTGGCCCCTCAGCTGGGAAATGCTAAGTCCCTAACTGTCCCAGGCAGGTTACAGAGCAGGTGGCTGGGGAGACGGGATCAGCACCAGGCGATGTGGTTCCGGAGTCAAGTCTCCCCACCCCGGAGCACATCGCTTTGTCGAGGATCTGGGCCTGCTCGGGTGAGGACGGGCAGCAGCCGTGATTCATACCCATACATGACACTGGACTACGGCAGTGCTGTGATTCCTCTGCCTCAAGCAGAGACGCTGTCTGTACTCCATGAAATTACAGGGCATTGAAAACCACTGGAGAGGAACACGATTTTTTTTTTTTGAGGAAGGTTATTCAGAGGGTAAGGGAAGGATTAAAGGCCAACACATACCAGAGTCGGGCACTACCAAGCCACTACAGCAAGCACCCTACTTTTTTTTAATTTGTTTGCTTTTTGGGTCACACCTGGCCATGCTCAGGGAGTTACTCCTGGCTCTGCACTCAGGAATTCCTCCTGGCCACGCTCAGGGGACCATAAGGGATGCCGGGGATCAAACCGCAGGCAAGCAAAGGCCCTACCCTGCGTACTCTATCTCCAGCCCCACCGCTTGTTCTGTTCTGGTGGGGAAGGGAGAGTCTGGGCCACACCTGGCAGTGCTCAGGCGCGACCCACGGGTGGTGCTCAGGAAGGAACCGGGGTCAGTCACACACAAGGCGCACGCCTGAAGTCCCCGGATCTCTCTCACCCAGCTTCTTATCAGATCTGGGAAACAGCCTGCAGAGGATACAGGGCTGGAAGGGCTGGGAGGCACAGCGCTGGCCACACAGAATGATCCGCCAGGAACGCTGCAGCTGGGCAATGCTCGAGCGACTGTTTGAGCACGTAACCACTCAGCGTTCTCTGACTTAAAGAGCTAAACCAGCCAGGTTCTGACGCTAAGCTGTGGGAGCAAATGCCTGGCATGTGCGACAGAAGCTAGGTTTGAGGCCCGACAGCGGAGAAAAAAAGAAAACAACAAATCTCATGCACAAAACAGACCACAGCAGCAGAAACGTATTTGTGAAGTATTTCTGTGTTCAGTCAAGAATGGGATTGACCATAGTCTGGAGGGGAAGGAAAAGAGAAAGAGAGAGAAAGGGAAAGAAATAAAGAACCTGCCATGGATGCAGGCTGGGGGAGGGGGGGGGGAACCGGGGGACATTGGTGGTGGGAGATGGGCACGGTGGCGGGATGGGTGCTGGAACACTGTATGACCAAAACCCAAATATGAACTTTTTAATTGTATATCTTTGTAATTGTAAAAATAAAAATTAAAAAAATTGGGATTGAAAAATTGAACAAGTGGGCCGGAGCGATAGCCCAGCGGGTAGGGCATTTGCCCTTGCACGCGGCCGGCCTGTGCCAGCCTGGGTTCGATCCCGGGCATCATCATATGGTCCCCTGAGCATCGCCAGGAGTAATTCCTGAGTGCAGAGCCAGGAGGAACCCCTGAGCATTGCCAGTTGTGACCCAAAAAAGCAAAAAAAAAAAAAAAAAAATTAACAACTTTGGCAAAAAAAAAAAAACAACAACAAACCAAACACCCCCACACACACACACACAAGAAAGAACACACACACACACAACAGGGACAAATGCACATCTCTTCTTTCTTTTCCTTCTCACTCTTATACTGAAAACTGTGGTCTCCCATGTCCACTCAGACAGGGTACCCCAAATCAGTTCAGTCTCTTGCTCGAGAGGGCAGGTCAGGACCACATGGCCAGGACCAAGCCCAGGTGAGCACGAGAATGCTTATCTCAAAACAAGGTTACTCAAGGGAACAAGCCTTGTCGCTGGTAAAGCAACTAATCTCTCCACAGCAAGGAAAACACAAAGTTTGGTATCTAAATGAAAATCTACATAGGACAAACTCAAGCAGTTTAAGAAGTACCACATAGACCTAGTTTAAGAACCTCCCAGAGGCCAGAGCAACAGTGCAGCAGGGAGGGCATTTGCCTTGCATGCGGCCAACCTGGGTTCGATCCCCAGCATCCTACTGGGTACCCCTGAGCACCACCAGGCGCAATTCCTGTGCACAGAACCAGGAATAACCCCTGAGCATTGGCATTGCCTGGTGTGATTCCCCCTCAAAAAAAAAAAAAAAAAAAAGGCTTTCAGGTTGTCTTTTCTGCAGACAGAATTTGGGGGCTCAGATTTTCGGATCTGGGCTCGGGAAGTTAGAGGAAGAGTCTATGGGGCCCGAGTTCCCTCACCCAAGCAGGAATGCTAACAGTCTGCCTCTAGGCTCCGTGACGCTGGCTGGTGGAGAGACAGGAACCAGAAGGGGCAGCAGCCCAGAGCACGAAAACAATGGCCCTTTGTCACACCCAAGAGACAGGCCTGTCTCTGAACCAGTTTGGTCTGCACCTAAGCACGGGATTTCATTAGCTTCCCTGAGCACTAAGAGATGAGTGTCGCCCCCTCAGGAATCTGCCCCGATCTCTACCTAGCACTAAGCACATTTCACCGTTCGCTGTAGTTATTTGTGTTATTTATGACTCTCGTGTTTCACAGCAGCTTAGCCGAGGGACAGTCTTACGGTTATTTTACTGTCTTGGTAAAAACTTTTCCCTTCCTTCTTAAGTGAAGGTTTCTTTAAAAAACAATCCACTCACATAGCCACCAGTCAAATCTTTCCCTGGCTCTCCCCGGGGAGTTTTGATCTACCCTAATATGGCAAAACTACTTTAAGCAGCAGAGAAATTCTTTCAGGAATAACATGTAGGCATCAGATTTATTGCTTTTCTTCAGCATAACCCATTCCCTTTTCCATCCTGAAAACCACTTCCCCAGATCACAAATAAGATTCCCCGTGTGCTGTATTTGCAAGAGATGAACAGCGTGTAAAGAAAAATGGCCAGCAACAGGTTTAATCCGGCAGCAATGATCTCCCCAACTATAAAGAGAAACGGAGAGACGGCAAGCGTTTATCTGAATGACAGAGGCCTCAATCCCCAAGGGGAAAGCTTTAAAGGCAGAGAGAAGTCGGCCTGGTGACTTGGCGCTCTCCCTCCGACGGCCTGTTCTCGAACAGCGAGAGCCGAAGCACGGATGTGCCCCATCTGAGACGCCCCGGCCCTCTCCCGTCAAACTGCCCGGGACCGGCAAGGCGCTCCCCTTCTGGAAGACGGTGTCAGAGGCTGTCTGCCGCCCCGTGACTCGGAAGAGAAGCGGTACTGACAGTAAACGAGCTGAGCTTGCTTCCGAAAAAGCCGACAAATCTGTTACGAATGTGGGCTGCCACGGGGACGAAGCGCGCTCGGGGCTCCTAAGAAGCTCGGCACGCCGAGGTGGGCAGCCGGGAGGAGAGAGGAAGCCAAGCGGTGGCAGCAGCCGCAGGTCAGCTCAGCCCTGCTGTGTCCAAATCTACAACCACAGAGCACGGGCCTGCCCTGAGGGCGGGCCACGGACAGGGAGGTGCCACAGCGATGGCAAGCCCGCCACGGCTCAGGGGGCTCCTGCCCCTGCCACACCCCAATTCTGCCAGCCCACCCACGCTGGGTGCCCAACAGATATGCGAGGAAGCAAGAGGCGAGTATGTTCCTTTTGGTGTGGGAGGGGGCGGGCAGTCACACCCAGCAATGCTCAGGGGGTTACTCCCAGCTCTGCACTCAGGGTCACTCCTGGTGGTGCTCGGGGAACTCTATGGGAGGCCGAGGATCGGATCCAGGTGGACTGCATGCAAGGGAAGTTTCAGAGTACAAGTCATGTGGCAATGCAGCCAGCAAAGACTGCTCAAACACACACCGGTTACGGTGTTAAATTTGGGTCTGGAGACCTTGTCTCTGCGATTAGCACACAGCAGCCAAAGCCTCGCTTTATGTTGGGCTATTTTTCGTCAGATAATTTACCACGTAATAATATTGCTGAAGTGAAGTAGAGTGGGGAGCGGAAATCACAATAAATAAACTATTTAGAGGTCGCTACCTGAAATGCCAGCACTTACCGAGTAGTTTATTCTCTGTACTGGGGGTGTTTACAACCAAAAAGGGTGGTGAAAATAATAGTAACACACCTTCAGGGCCATGTGGAGAGCCCAGCCATGACCCTGGGGAGGACGGCGTGGAAATGCTTAGGCTCTTGAGTAGGGGAGTACAGAAAAGCCTGGGACAGTCTGTGCATTAACGAAGCTCGGCTCCTAGAGACGCAAGCCAGCCAACCTTCCAAGGACACACAGGGGGCAAAGCTCACAAATGAAATCCTAATTTAGCACAGAAAACTGGCCAGCACTCACCTCTGGCTTGGGGGACGCAAAGCCCGGCCCGGAATCGTCAGGACGTGCGTGGACATGGCAGAGGTGCTGGGCCATTATGGAGAGGCGACTCCGCTGTGTGCTCCCGGTGCTGGCGGTGAGCCTCTGGAGGAAGAGAGGAGGGTCAGCAGAGCCTGACCGAACGGAGCAGGGCGGTCTCCATCTGCTGTAATGAGGGACGCTTCTGTCCAGTATCAGAGCAGGCACCCCCAAGGACTGCGCGCCGCGCCTCATACACGAAACTATCAAGAAGCCTAAGGAGGACACAAATCCTAAGGAGGATTTTCAAAGCACTGTTAAATTCTGTAGAAGGAAGTCCTATAGGAAGCCCTCCACACACGAGCTTATCCACCTACCTAACAATAAGCTAGCATGTGTAATTACTGAGGCACATCTGAAAGTATCAGAGAAAACTTCAAATTCCATTAAGTTGTATATAAAAAAGTGAAGTTAATAATAGCTAATAATAATAAAAAAATCTACAATTAACTTTGCCTATGGAACTTTCTCTCAGCATCTCAAATTAAAACCCATTTCTGAGCCAAGAGTACTAGTACAGAAAGGGGGGGAGTTTGCTTTGTACTCAGGTTCAATCCCTGGCATCCCATATGGTTCCCCAAGCACCGCCAGGAGTAATTCCTCAGTGCAGAGCCAGGACATTGCCAGGTGTGACCCAAAAAGAAAAAAAAAAAAAAAAAAAAAAAAAAGAGCTGCCCCGACTCTGGGCCTCACATATGTGCCCAGCCTAAGCTCTTCCTTCTCTCCGACACAGCCCCTGTCCACCCTCGGCAGCGGAGTGAGGCCCTGGCGTGTCGCGGTCACCTCCATACCCAGCCTAGTCTCCACCAGGCCCCTCACGAATATCCCCTCCCCTTTTTTTTGCTCTTTGGGCCACACCCAGCAATGCTCAGGGGTTACTCCTGGATCTGCACTCGGGAATTACTCCTGGCGGTGCTCGGGGACCATACAGTATGCCGGGATCGAACCTGAGTCAGCGCGGTGCAAGGCAAACGCCCTCCCCATTGCCTATCGCCCTTAATCGTAGATTCCATCCCATCTGCTTTTGTGGCTCATCGGGTGTTGCCCATCTCATCCTTAACTGCAGAGTTAAGATAAGAGCTACCCGATACCTGCTCTTATCTGCAATGTGACAAACAGGATTTTTAGGAAGCCAATTTTGAAACAAGTGAAGAGGTGCAACTAAGAATATGCAACAAAATTAACAGACAAAACCGACAAACATACACGCTCCTGAGCAAATAGCCAAACACAAACACAAAGACAAAAGCAAAACAAAATGAGAAACCCCAAAGTACAGCTTCAAATTAAGGAATAACTCCATGGCTCAAATGGTAAAGATATTTTCTACTCTTCAGGGAAAAAAAAACCTAAGTTTTACCACGTGTAAAATTCAAAAATTCAAAATGCATCATGCATAATGACACAATTCCAAGCAGATCTGTAAAATTTAAGTCTGCCATGAACAGAGACACAAAAATTAGAAAATGAACCAAAAGAAGTGCCCATGTTTAAAATATCATTTCATCCTGATTTTCTGGCATGATTTTAACTTATATGTGAAAGGTCTGTTTCAACTGGCGAATTAAAAAAATATTTAAAAAAATCACTATCCAAAAAGCAACCCAGTGTGGCACAGAAGGTAAGTTAATTCGATAAGATTTTACACGTTCAAGTGTACTTCATGCCTGAGTTCTAGACACCCATCTGGCCAGAAGACAAAATGTTCTGATCCATCCAGGTTTTGTCAGAAATACCCAGAGTGTGGAGGTGAAAACATGTAATAATAGATTTTAATCTACACACACACACACACACACCTCCCTAACACTAAGAAAATTAATAAGGGGCCAGAGCGATAGTACAGCGGGTTGGTGTTTGTTTGGACATGGCTGACCTGGGTTTGCTCCCCGGCATCCCATATGGTCCCTAAGCAACACCAGGAGTAAATTTCTTGAGTACAGAGTGAGGAGTAACCCCTGAGCATCACCGGGAGTCCCCAAACCAAAATAAATAAATAGGGGCTGGAGCCACAGTCCAGAGGTAGGGGCATTCGCCTTGCACACAGCTGATCTGGGTTCCATCCTAGAACCCCAGGTGGTCCCCAAGCACCACCAGGTGTGATCCCTGAGTAACTCCTGAGCCAGGACTAAATCTTGAGCACCACTGGGCGTGGCACAAAAACCAAGCCAAAACGAAAGAACAAAAGAGTAAGTAAGTAAAAGCAAGTCACAGGGGCTGGAGCAATAGTTTAATGGGTAGTGTGCGTGCACTGCATGCAGCTGACCTGGGTTCGATTCCCTATGTGCCATACGGTCCCCTGAACACAGTCAGAAGTCCTGAGCAATGCAAGTGTGACCCCCCCAAAACCAAACAAACCAAAAATTTAGAAAATAATAAAATTAAGCCAAAACCTAGGGAAGATCTCTGCAAAAATAATTCTTTAAACACTAGCAGAAAAGTTAGGTGGTTCCGCAGCCAGAGAGAAGGCACAGATTAAGGGGCTTGCCTTTGCACACAGCCCAGCCTGGTTCACCCCCAGTACTGAGTACGATTTACGAGCACGAGCAGGAGTTAACGCCCAAGCACTGAGCCAGGAGTAGGCCCTGGGCACTGCTGAATGTGACCCAGACACAAAAAGGGAATGAAATAGTTATCAGCCACTGAAACATGAACTGCTACTTCTGTGACATATGCGTTATTCGAAAGTTACCACAACAAAAGCTGATCACAAGATGATTTTAAAGAGCGAAAGGCCAAGAAACCACCAGCTAATTATTTTGCCAAAGGAAAAACCTTGAGTCTTTGGAAGCGTAATGAGTCTAAGGAAACGAGAGGCCTAAGAATTCACCGGGACAGATTCTTCTAAACTTGAAGCCAAGAAATTGGACTAACACTTGAATAACGGGCAAGGAGCCGGGGGCCAGGGGAAGAGCATGTTTACTGGGGTGGTTGCTGTCTGCTGCTCAGGGTGGCCAGTGAACAGCCGAGTCCCCTGACAACGGGGACACCGGGGCTGACGCTGGAGCAGGAAGGAAAGGCCAGAGGTCTCCCCACAGCCGAACGGCGCTTACCAAATGTCAGAGGAAACAAACCACCCACGCCCAGGGTCAGCTTTTCCGGTAAAGAGCCCCATGACCTTTGGGAAGATGCGAAACTGCTCGGAGCCTTGGTTCAGTCATCTTAAGAGGAGTCCGGATGAGATCTGTTCAGGTTTCAGTTTCCAGCGCCCAGCTCATTCTGTTTTATGAGCTGCAACATGACTTGGCTCAGATGTCCCTTTCCTGTGCGGCTAGCTGGGTGCTTACATTTAGATCCTGAAGTTCTAACAAAGATGATGTAAGAAGACCATGCTTGTTTCTGTTCAACAGCCCACAAAACCACAAAAAGTGCTTTCTGGGGCCGAGGGATAATATAGGGGGAGGGGGCATTGGCCCTGCATGTGGCCAACCCAGGTTTGATCCCCAGCATCCCAATTAGTCACTGAGCACCACCAGGAGCAATTCCTGAGTGCAGAGCCAGGACTAACCCGAACATCGCTGGTGTGACCAAATGAATGAATGAATGAATGAATGGATGCAATAGGGGTCAGAGCAATAGTACAGTGAGTAGGGTGCTTGCCTTGCATGCGGCTGACCCGGTGGAGAAGGAGGAGGAGGAGGAAGAGAAGAAGGAGGAAGAGAAAGAGGAAGAGTACGACGAGGAGGAGGGAGGAGCTTTCTGTGGCCCAACTTCACAATCACAAACACGACATTGTGCAGACAGATGGGGCTTAGCAGAAGATACTGCTCCAGAGTCTCCCACTGAAAGCAGGAGAAAATCATCATCATATGTGAAAGTCAGCCAGAGAACTCAACGTTACCCTCCTTGCAAAGGAGTCCATAAATGACAGACTCAGGAGAAACTCTTCAAAATTCATACTAAAATCTGAATGTGATGTTTTTGTTGGTAAATTAAAGTAACTGCATGGAGAGAAGCTGCAGCCACACTAAGCGCCACAAGCAGCAACCAGTCACTGCAGCACACTAATGAAGTGCCACAAGCCGCACCCTGAGTCACTGCAGCACACTAATGAAGCACTACAAGCAGCAATCCAAGTCACTGAAATACTGCTCCACACTCAGCTCTCGCTCCTCTGCTCGGACCCCCAAAGAAACAGAGTACATAGTATTTTTTTTAATCTCTGGTGTTATTCAAGAACAGAAATACCATAATAATCATTTTAGCTGGGGGTGGGGAGGTGGAAATCACCCAACAGCAGATCCAAAGGTTGAGAAAGTAATAAAAAAAACAATTTATCCCAACTCAATCCAAACCGGACAGAAGGGGCTGAACGGGCACAGGGAAAGAGGAAACTTCATCCTCAAGATCTCCCAGGTTGACACAAAAGGAACTGCATTTTTGTGAAGAAGCATTATTCTAGGACCATGGAGAGAAAGTTTTTTTTTTTTTTATTTGAAGATATTTTATTTGAACAAAGTTTCTCAAGCTCAATGGCCTAGCCAAAGGACAACATATTAAAATGTAAGAAGCTAAGATAAACAATATTGTTTGAAATTCTGAGTAATAAGATCAATTTGGACATATGGATACTTAATCTAAGGGATACTGATTAAAATATAAGTCCTGGCAAAAATCACATTTAGTTCTGATCACAAAATGCCCTTAGTGTATAAACACATGTGAATTTATAAAAACACTATTGATACTAAACACCTTTATGGTAACTATAGGTATAGTTGACATACTGAATAAATATAAATTAATATTTTATGATTTTGTTTCTGCTTAAGCTTTTAAAATTATGTGATATAACATTACACATTATAACTAACAGCTTACATGACAGTACATTATAGCTAAGCTATT
This sequence comes from Cryptotis parvus, assembly GCA_021461705.1. Classification (NCBI taxonomy): domain Eukaryota; kingdom Metazoa; phylum Chordata; class Mammalia; order Eulipotyphla; family Soricidae; genus Cryptotis; species Cryptotis parvus. The sequence goes on along the minus strand of JAJIBD010007192.1, from coordinate 678 downwards.
TGATCATTTTTTCCATGGAGAGATAGTTTGACTAGACACTCCAAAACACAGTTTCTGGGCCTTGGGATTACTGACCAAGGCTAAGTAATCACTGATTAATTCTAAGTAATTTGTGGAAGAGGCAGTCTAATTCATACTTTTTAGGTCTCACCCACAACGCTCAGGGGGTTACTCTTGGCTCTGTGCTCAGGAATTACTCCTGGTGGTGGACCAGGTCAGCCATATGCAAGACAAACACCCTACCCACTGTTCTATATCTCTGGCCCCTTTTCAACTCTTCTTCTTGGAGCTCCCAATAACCATTTCTTCTTCTTTTTTTTTTTTTATCATATCTGGCAATGCTCAGAGGTTACTCCTGACTCTGCACTCAGGAATTACTCCGGATAGTGCTCGGAGGACCTATGGGATGCTGGGGAATCAAACCTGGGTTGGTTGCATGCAAAGGCAAACGCCCTCCCCAATATACTCTGCTCTGGTCCCATACCCAGCATTTCTGCGGTCTGGGAACTGAAGGGGTATGGAACGAATCCCCAGAGAAGTCAGGCTGGCAGTTTGGGCTTAACTTGCCCCAAATTAAGGCAGCTCTGCACCCCCACATAACAAGACTGGAATGCAAAGGTCAAAGCCGTCCACAAGAAACGTATCTCTGTCCCAGGGCCAAAGCCACTATTCAACCCA